>PVKA01003708.1:0-58580 GCA_004027165.1 Ctenomys sociabilis | reverse complement strand
TTGTCTGTTTTCCTTAAGTCTGGGGCTCCAACCCAGGGCCTGACCACTTGCTAGACCAGTGTTCTACCACTGAGCTACATTCCCAGTCCTTTTTGTTTTCTCTTTATCATTATTATAGGGGCCAGGGAGATGGCTCAGTAGAATAAGTGCTTTCTTGGCAAGTGCAAGGGCCTGAGTTCAATCCCTGGTTCTGCCACACACACAAATATATAATTTATATATAAATAAATATTTATTTACTTGGCAGGGGGCCTCACTACCTAGCTCAGATTATAGGTGATCCTCCAGTCTCAGCCTCCCCAGCACTGGGGTTACAGGCATGTGCCACTACCCCTGGTTTCAACGGCTGGCATGGACAGCCAGGGTTCTGGGGCTGACACTGCATGTGGTACTAGGGATTGAATAAGCCAGGTAAGCGCTTAGACTGCTGTGCAATCTCTCTAGCTTGCTGGGTTTTTTTTTTTTTGTTTGTTTGTTTGTTTGTTTTTTTTCTCCAGATATTTTTATTCTGTTGTTTTTGTTTGGCTGTTTTCTTTTCCTTTGCTGTACTGTAAATTGAACTCAGGGTTTTCATACTGAGCTGAATCCCTAGCCCTTTGTACTTTCTAAAATTCTGAGACAGGGTCTCACTGGGCCACCTAGTTGCTCTGGCTAGACTGGGATTTGCAGTCCTCCTGTTTCAGTCCCCCAGTGTGGTAGTATTACAGGCAGGGATTACCATGCCTGGCCAATTCTTGTGCTTGTGTTTAGCTCTATGATCTGTTGGAAATTAGTATTTACTTAGTGTGAGGGAAGGGTACATTTTTATTTTTCTGTAATTCACCATGTTGCAAGACTTCTTGGAATTCTTCTTTGGGAAATCAGATGATCATGGATTTAAGGACTTATTTCAAGACTCCCATTCCATTAATCTGTATGGTTCTCCTTATATCACAGTCCTGCTTACTATTATTTTGAAATAGGGCTATATTTCTGTTCCTTTTCTAGATTGTTTCAGCATGTATGTATGTATGTATGTATGTATGTATGTATGTATTTTGCAGAACCTGGGATTGAACTCAGGCCCTTGTGCTTGCCAGCAAGCACTCATTCCACTGAGCCATCTCCCTGGCCCCTGTTACAGCCATTCTGAGTCCTTGCATTTCCATATCACATTTCAGGACTAGCTTGTTAGTTTCTGCCAAACAAGCAACTGAGATTCTGCCATGGGGTATTTTATGGTTTTTTGAAGTCTTTATTTAGGTACTGGGGTTCAGACTCAGGACCTTCACATGCCCCTGAGCTACATTTTCAGTCCTTGAAGACTTAATAACTGATTTTAAAACCAAACCATTTTCTTATCTGCTTCTGAATTCATTGTTACAGTATGTTATGTTAATGAAATGTAAGATTAAAATCCAGCTCCACAGAGATAGATGTATAGTGGAAGACAAGTGTTTTAATGGCTTTTATAGAATCATAAGTGATAGCTTAGCTTTTTTTTTTTTTCATTTTGCAAAGAACTATTTATTATTTATTTATTGGCAGAACCAGAGATTGAACTCAGGCCCATGCACTTGCCAAGGAAGCGCTTATTCCACTGAGCCATCTCCCTGGACCCACAAAGACCTTTAATATTGAAAAACACTTTCAGAAGTCCAAATCAGACTCAAGGCCATGGCTGAATCTCTATAGGGAAATGGGGAGCAGGATTTCACAGGACAGCAGGCACTACTCTAGTCACATGTGTTTGCAGCAGGAGACAGGGTGTGGGTCTCAATAGAGGCTGGTCTTTTTCATGATGCACAGGAACTCCTGCACGTTGACCTCACCATCTTCCTCTTGGTCGGCTTCATCAACATCTCCTGAAGCTCCTTGTTGGTCAGGTTCTCGCCCTGCTGCTTGGCCTCACGCTTCAGATTTCTGAAGGATATTGTCCCGGTTTCTTCATCATCAAAGAGCTTGAAAGCTTTCAGGATTTCTTCCTTGGTATCTTTCTCAGACATTTTCTGAGTTATCATGTCAGAAAGTCACTGAAGTTCATTGCCTCTCCCCTCCTTATCATTTTCTTGATTTCTTCTTTCTTGGGCTCAAAGCCCAGGGCTCTTATTGCCACCCTTAGTTCCTTTACATCGATGGTCCCTGTCTCATCTGCATCAAACATAATGAAAGCTTCCCAGATTTCCTGTTTCTGTTCTTCAGTCAGTTCTGGGTGAGGACTTACCCTTTTTCTCGGAGCACTTGATGCCATGTTTGCCTTTTTAAAATTGGAGGCCATTGCAGCCAGACTCCAGGGCCGTTTTTAAGGTCACAGGTGATAACTTCTTTAAGCTAAATGGAGTGTGGTCTGAGAGAGTGGATGGACTTGTGCTGCTCTCTTCTTAAAGCTGCATGGCTTGGCCTTGCCCTTGGTTTGAACAGGTCTTCTGCCCCTGCCTCATTTGGTAGCCCCACGGCTTGGTCTTTAGTTCTGATACACAGACACTCCAAATGCTGGTGCTACCACTGCAGTCGTAGACAAACCTAAGAGTCAGGATGGTTTTTAAAGCTTCTTCAAATTCTGTGCTTGCTTTAGCAGCACAGACACTAAAGTCTTCCAAATTCTAGTGCTCCTTCAGAGTTCCAATTCTGGTTTTGATGGTTTGCTGATGTTCTTACTTGGATTGACCTTCCCATTCCTTTAATTTCAAAGAAAAATCTCCCAGTTATCCACATGATAGATGAAATGATAGTTTGTTGTTATTCTTGTGAATAAGAGAGGTGTTCACTGATAGAAGGGCTAGAACAAAGCACTTTGCAAGTAGTTGCCCAAGTGCCTTTTCTTGGAGACAGGTTCAGTGCTTCAATATTCATAGTAATAAGAGTAGCAGAATGTCAGAGACACCCACAGTCTGGATTCAGTACACTTAATTGTCCTTAATGCTTCCTCAAGGATGTTGTTAAGTAACACCCCCACCCCCACCCCGTGTGAGTGCCTGGTTGTGAAGATTAAAATGATTTACTCCTGGCTCATACATGCTGTTTTCATGCCAAGGGGTGTCAGACTAGCAGTTTACCCACACTGAGTCTGCAACTCTGCAAATGTGGACAAAGTGGGGAAGGCTTGTGATCATGTCTTAGTATCATTCTGAAAGTGGGTTCAACCTCATGGACCCTTGTCTTTAGAGGGTTCTTTTCAGAGTGGACTTTTGGTCTACTAAGGTCTTCTCCCCGTTGTGCAGAGCTGAATGAAAACAGCCAAGTCCCAGATCCTGCTGAGGGGAGGTGGGCGGGTGTTGCCTTCCTCAGAGAGGCCCTGTAGCATCATCACACACAGGGATGGTGCAGCAGGCAGACTTGGTAGGCGTGAGAACGGAAGGAAGCTGAGGGTGGCAAGAACATGATGAGGTGGCGGTGGGAAGTGAAGTTGGAAAGGTAGTTAGGAGCTGCGCCTTGCAGGGCTGTGTAGGAGCTTGGGGATGGTTCATTCTTGTCCTAATCAGAATTAGGACAAGACCAGAGGGTCAGGCAGTTATGTCCTATCCCTGTCTTGTCCAGTTGGCTTCTGGGGTGCACCTGGGTGTGTCATCATCTTTAGACTTGGAGGCACTGAGGCTTATGAATGCTGCTGAACTTGCTGGCCATGTACTGAAGGCTGGCAGTGTACTAGGACACCTGCACTGGTGATGCTGCTTTTAAATACAAGTGTTGAGATGAAAGCTAGGAGAGGTACCTAAATAAAAACAGCGAATATTGCAAAACAGCCTCCATTACTTGTGATTGTGGGTATCATAAGTGTACTGTGCTATCCTGAAGGTCCAGAATAATAAGTCAGTGACTTTAATCTCACTATGAGTGCAGTGTATTTATTTCAATAAATCAGAATTGAACTTGGACATGATTGTGCAAGCAAAAGCATTGCGAAATCTTTGGTAACCATGCTTGAGAGGACCTTTACTCTTGGTTCTTGCTCATTATGAAGTACCATAAAAATTAGATCTTAACAGCTGAGAGTTATAATACTTACAGAATACCTTAGCGTCATGCTGCTAACTGGCAGCACATTACTGGTTATTATCATGAATTGCTTGCTTGATCTTAAAATATATTTAGTATACTTAATATCACAAGCATAAAGGTCCTCAAATATTGTAGTGTTTTTTTTTTGTGTGTGTGTGTCTTTTTTTGAGACAGGGCCTCACTATACAGTTTAGGTGTAGCCCAGGCTGGCCTCCAACCGCTGGAGATCCTCAGAGTCACCACCATGCTGGGCAATTGCTTTGTTTCCCGTAACACATAGTCATCACATGTCTTAATTTCTCTTTCTGATTTACTTGTTTGCAGAAAGACTCTTCAGGGACTTTTGAAACAGAAATTGGTGTTTTAACAAAAATACTGCATCCTGCTTTTTTCAAGATTAAAGAGTTAAATGCTAACTACAGGATGGCATAGTAAATTATTTGAGCAAGGGTTGTAACTACTGGTGTTTACTATATATAGTTTACAAAATGAAAATACTTTTCTGAGATTTGTGTGTCTTACAAGTATATATGTCTGGATAATACTTTACTGGTTTTAAAATATAAATCACCTTTGAAATTTAAGAGAATACAAAGCCGGGCGTGGTGGCGCATGCCTGTAATCCCAGCACTAGGGAGGCTGAGGCAGGAGGATTGTTGTGAGTTCGAGACCAGCCTGAGCTACAAAGTGAGCTTAAGGCCAGCCTGAACTGCACAGTGAGACCCTGTCTCAAAAAAGACCAAAAAAAAAAAAAAAAAAATAAGAGAATACAGCTTCTTTGTGGGTCATGATTTGTGTGAATGGTTGAATAAAACATAACTGACAGACGCTCTCTGCAAGCAAATGGAAGGAAGACTGTTAGAGAAGGGGAAGGAATGGGTGAAGGAGAAGGGGGTGTGAGATGCCTCAGTGTGCCTTGTGCACATGCAGGGAAGCCAGCCAAACATGGGCACTGGGAACCTGACAGGCGCCCTCCAGCTGAAGGGCAGGTGGGGAGACCGTGAGCTTTCCCATCCCTCTGCTGCAGACCCTGAGAGTGACATGAAGTCCAGGGTGTGTGGCTTCTGCTTTGCCTGTGTGATCTTAGGTGCGTGAGGAGAGGGTGCCTAGCTTAGGTGAGAGCTGTGCAGAGGGTTTAAGCCAGAGGATGCAAGGGGCTTGCTCCTGGAGAAGACCCCTCCAGAGCAAGTATGTGAATGAATTCCACCACGGACGATATATGGTGTGCGCATAGTCGTGCATGCTGGTGCACTCAGGACCCTTCCTTGTCCTGTGGAGCTTCAGCCCAGTTCGAGAAGCCACAGGACATACTGTAACTGTGATACTGACAGTAGCTTCTGAAGGAGGCACATGTTAAGTAACATGCTTTAAGTGATACCAGGACTACCACCTGAACGCCGACAATGGCCACAGAGCTGGCACTTTAGCCAGGTGACACAAAATTATTTAAATATGGTTAGCAGTGCTCGTAAGAGAGAGACAATCAGAAGACTGAGTATGCCCATGGCGGGAGTAGGGGCCTGTCTACAGAGAAGAGACTGGCTGCCCTCTCGGCATTGAGGCCAGGGTGAGGTATAAATGGCTGGAGGGTGAGGTGTAAATGGCTGGGGCATGGGGACCCACCTGTGTGCCGAAAACAGATTTGAGGCCCTGTTAAAGTTTTAGACTTTTTACTGGATGTCGTGGCCAGTCAGTGAAGGCTTTTAAGGGTCAAGTGAGATGACAGTCTCACCAGGGATGGGCAGGCTGTTTCTGCAGAAGGCTGGATAGTAAATGGCCCTGGCTGTGCAGGTCAATTGACATCTGTTATAAGTCGGCACTCACCTTTGCTGCAAAAGCAGCCAGAAGACAGTTATGTTGCTGAGAGGCTGTGGATGGCACTGTGCCAGAGAAACTTCATTCAGGAGTGACACTGGAATTTTCTTGTATCATGAAGTACTATTGATTTTCTCCCAAACTATTTGAAGATAGAAGAAAGGAAGACCTTGGCTCATAGGCTGTATGGAAACAAAGGCTGTGGCCACACTTGCCCCCTGCCTGTAGTTGATTCACCCTCCTATCCTGCAGGAGACCCTACTGTCCTGTGCTCTGCCACGTGGGGGGTAGCAGGGAGGGAAAGGAAGACATGGCATGGTTGGTGAAGCCTGGGAGGGGATACTCTGAGCGAGACTGAGCCTTTGCAGTGTGGGAGCTGTGACCTTACCTTTCTAGCATGTGCGGGCAGCAGGAACCAGTAGGGTAGTGCCAGGCTTGGGAGGTGGGCCAGTGTCACTTAGGCACTGGCCAGATCCCCACACCTGCCCTGCTGTCTGTTGCAGAGGCCTAGTCATGACCTGCACGTTTCCTGTGTTCTGTTGCTGTTTCCTCCTATCACTCACGGTATGGCTTATTGTCCCTTCTCCATGCATGGTTGCTTCCCTGTTGCCTGACAGGCAGATCAAGAGATAGGCATGCATATTTATACCACTGTGCTGAGGGCCCCATCTTTTTTTTATGTTGTTGTTTTTTTTTTTTTAATGTAGTGAAAGGGTTTCACTACACAGATCAGACTCATAGCAGTCCTCCAGTTTTCAGCCTCCCAAGCACTGGGATTACAGGCGCAAGCCACCACATCTAGTCTCAGTTGCTGTCTCAGCATGCCCTGGGTGTGGGGTCAGCACAGCACACTAGTGAGTAAACTCCTGTCCATCAAACCCCAGTCCATTGAATCCCAGTCCCTGCATCTGACTAAGCAGGCACTTTAATCCACTGAGCTATCTGCTCCCCCCCCCCCCCCCCCCCCCCGGTCCCATCCTAACTAATGTGCTCCTCCATTTGTTTGAGACAAGGTCTCAGTATATAGTTTAGGCTGGTCCTGAATGCATAGCATAGCCCAGGCTGGCTTCAACCTTGCAGCATTCCTCCTGCCTCAGCCTCCTGATTGCTGAGATATTCAAGTTTTTAGATCTCTCTTTGAAAGTCTGCCTAGAGCTACATGTATACAAAGAAGGAAGCTAGGTTTATACAAATAGGATGTTCCTTTTTCTTTAAGTTTGTGGTATAGACCAGTATTGTCCATTAAAAATGGAATGCAAACACATGTAACTTTGGATTTTCTAGTGTTAAAGTAATGAACAGGTGAAATTTAATACATTGAACTTAGCCCAAGATGTTCAGAACACCATCATTTCAACATGTAATGATATCATTGACATTTTTATGTTTTTAAGGCTAAATTCTCGAAGTTTTTATATATTTTACACCATGGCACATCTCAGAGCTAGTGGCCCTTCAGCCGCTCAGTGCTCCCGTGCGGCTTCTGGCTGGTATTGGGCAGCACAGATACACTGCAGAAAATACAGCCAGTGTGTTTTTTGTTTCTAATGAGTTTTTGAAAAATGACCTTAATGTTTTTAACCATGCATGTTGACTGAGGGATATGCATTATATCTTATTTTCTGTATACTGTGCTTTGTTGTTGCTAGTTTTGATCAATCCTAAATTTCCTACTCTTTTAACATATTAAAGATTGTGTTCTGCTTGAGAATTTATCTGGTTGCTTTTCTGTAGCTCTTTCTCATCCTCACCCTTACTTTTACCCTTAGCTTTCTGCGTAGTTTTGCACCACATCTAGGAAAGTGCATTCTTTTTCCTAGACATTTAATTTTCTGCAGTATATCAGGTCTGTTTTTTCAAACCATTTTGTCTGGTGTGGCTCCACTTCACCTCAGAGTCATCCCGTGGCAGTGAATACTATCCTATTTACAGTGTCTTCTGCAAATCAGTTCCTGGCCCTCGTAGGTGGCACTTTTTTTCTACGTACTTCAGTGACTCAAACAGTGAATAAAATTGTTCACTTATGTAACTCATTCATGTTGAAATGTCTTTGGACTTTTTTTTTTTTTTTTCTTTTGATACAGGGTCTCGCTATGTGGTTCAGGCTCTAGTGACCCTCCTGTCTCAGCCTGGAAAAACAGGCGTGCTGATATCACCATGCCTGGTTTCTTGAAGTGTATTTGAAGGAGACATTGTCCTCTTTTCTTCTGGAATATTTCCTTGTAACATAGTGCCTGGTGGAGCAGCAAGCACACACACTATTTTGAGTGCGTAATGGTATTGTAAGCCAGTTTTCATTATTCTGCTTATCTTTGTAATGACAGTTGCACCGTACCTTTTCCTCTTTTTCTCTCCCAGTGTCTATTTTTAAAATTGAGGAATGGGTGTGAGAAGATGATGTCAACCCTGCATAATTCATAGGAACAAATGAGATAATTCACATAAAAATAGTTTGCAAATTCTCAACAGAGTGTATCTATCTCATCTGAAGATTCTGCTGAGCAGTTACAGTTTGTGTACCCTTGTCTGGTGCTGTGGAGATGAATGTTCATGTTAGAATCACAGTGTCGTTTGCATCCTGTGCGCCCTCTGTTAAGAGTAGGGTGCGAGCCAGGCATGGCAGTGCACACCTGTGATCCCAGCACTTGGGGGGCTGAGGCAGGAGGATTGGGCAGAGTTCAAGGCCAGTCTCAACTGCATAGAGAGGCCCAGTCTCTGAGAAACAAACAAAAGACAAGGATGCGGAAGGAGAGGTATTTTCTTGGTTACCCTGATGTACGTACGTGTCACCTTTTCTCCTGTAAGGGCCTCAGTAGGTCTTTCTTTTGCTATGTGAGTGTCCTGTAAGGAGCATGGTAGGAAACCTGTTCTGCAATCCGTTGTTCTCCCAGCCTGTTTAGCAGCTATGATGTTTTTAGATTCCAATCTAGGTCAATCTGTAGTTGTTTTGATGGTGGTTTCTTGTTTGGGTTTTGGTCCTGGAAGGCACACTCAAGAGCACCCCATTCTTGCCAGGTGGGCACTGTGCCGCTGAGCTGTATCCCTGGCCCTGTTGTCTTTTCTTCCTAGCACTGTGTTTGATCAATGTGGGCATGAGTATTTGCATACATCTTTGTGGATAGACAGTAATTTCTTGTTAAATCCGTAGCATGGGATTGCTGGGTCAACTGTGTGCTCTGGGAGACACTGTGAAGTTGTTTCCCAAGACATCTGTATCATTTTACACTTTCACCAGCAGTGGATGAGCAAAGTGGCAGCACGTTCTGCACTCCCACCAGCAGTGGGTGAAAGTATCAGTTGCTCCATGTCCTCAAAGGTACTGTATGGCCACTTTTTTGAGACTTGGGGAGCTTAACTTCTCCAGAGGCCCAGCTGGGATTCGTACCATCATTCTTTAACCCTTTACTCACTGTTCCTATTTCTGCCAATTATGTTTCTCAAGCCACGGTGTGTGGTAAGTTTGATTCATTGTGTGCCTCCCTTATAATAAATGAATTCCAGGAAAAGGGGGAAGGTGGTTGTTATGAAATAAAATACTTTCTGCCCTGTACAGATTATCAGAATCATTCCATTATTTATTTGAAATGTGTGTTCATCTATATTTTATGTCAAATACTAGGAATAGGAGTTCTTTCAAGAGATACCTAGGTTTTTGATGGCCATTTTCTCTCAGTAGTAGAGAGTTCAGTGTGAGTTTAGCAGGTGGTGCTCAGGTTTGTGTTTGGATTAATTTCCTTGCTCCCCCTGCCCTCCTCTGGTCCTTGTTTGTCATGAGGCTAGCAGGTCTCTTATCAGGGACTATATTTGGTTCCTAGGTGGGAGTGTGTCACTTGTCCTGCCCCCCCCCCCCGTGCCAATCCCAACCCATACATTCAAGGCGCGTGGCCTCTACTTTTACAGAGACCTAAAGACTCCTTGAGAATTTTATTCATTGGTCAAAGTAGGTGTGGAGTCAGAGTGATAGTTCTTTAAAGCAGAGAAGTGGCTAAAGGTTCCTTGTTGTGAGATACAGTTTATCATATATAAGAGGAATTATTTGAATGGTCTTCAGGAATACACATTTCTCAGACTGGGGAGATAGCTTGGTGGTCTAAGCGCCCACCTGGCAAGTGCAAGGACTAGAGTTCGATACTGTCAGCTGCCCCATACCAGCCACCAAAGCCAGGTGTGGTGGTGCACTGAGGAGGCTGAGACAGGAAGATTGCTGTGACTCTGAGCATTGTAGATAGGCCCTGTATCAAATTAATTTTTAAAGATAGACATTTCTCAATTCTGTAACACAATACTGTGATTACTTAGGATCACAGTAGACACTAAGGAAAGTTACTTAGATATGAAGAAGACAAGATTGAGTGGTCAGTCAACTCAAGTGCACTGTGTGTGTGTGTGTGTGTGTGTGTGTGTGTGTGTGTGTGTGTGTGTTTGGTACAGAGTCTCATTATGTAGCTCGGCCTCATAGTGATCATTCTGTTTTCAGTCTCCCCAGTGCTGGGCCACCACTGTTGTCCCCTCAGCGTGCCCAATGGGCAGGGTCGGCACTTGCATGTGGGTCTGGGGATCAAACCCTGGTCCCTTGCTTAAGCAGGTGCTCAGTCTACTGAGTTATCTTGCCAGCCCCTAAGTGCACACTTCTTTCCATCCTTTTCCTGCCGTCTTTCATGTGGCTTGTAGGTGATGGGTCTTAAACTGTTTGGCATATAGGCTTCCCTAGAGAGCTTCAAAAAGTCCCTGTGCCCAGACAGCCAGCTCCCCATACCAATTAGACCAGAATCACCAGGAGCCACTAAGATCAGGAACTGTTTATTGGGGCCAGGGAGATGGCTCAGTGGAATAAGCGCTCCTCTGGCAAGCGCAAGGGCCTGAGTTCAATCCCCAGTTCTGTCCCCCCCCCCCCCAAAAAAAAAAAAGAACTACTGTTTATTACAAAGGGCTGGCCAGGTAGCTCAGTGGACTAAAGCTCCTGCTTGCTTCTCTGAGTGTATGAGAAAGATGAGCACCATCAGTGAGCTTGGTAGATACTCCGAGCTCCACATCCAGTATGCAGGCCAGAATGAACTCTCTTCTTTAGTGTTGGAGAGCATTTCTTTACAGTACAGATGCTACTCATTTAATGGCTGGACTTAAACCCACTGCTTAGACTTAGGGCCCATCTTTTTGTCAGTTCTGTACATCTTGTTTGTAGAGCCTTGATGTCTTTTGGTACAGTATGCTTTGTTTTTAGAGGAGTGTAATGTTTTTTTAAATTTTTACTTATTTGGTACAGGATCTTAACTACACAGCTCAGAGTTGTGATCCTCCTGTCTCAGCCTCCCCAGCATGGGAATTACAAGCATGTGCCACCACGCCCAGTTCCGATGGCTGACACTGCATACCTGGGATTCCAGGGCCAGTGCAGTGTGTGGTACTGGGGTTGAAGTCTGGGTCCTTGCACTTGCCCAGCAGGCAAGTTAGACTAACACTGAGCTATCTCCCCAACACTACATGAAGTGTTATTTGTTACTCATCACTGTACTGCATGTGAGAATGATGCAGATGAAAGTAAAATCATCAGGTTAGAGTTCCTTTTGCCCATTTCTTTGTTCTGAATATTGTAAGGGTCACCCTACAATCTGGCTGTTTTTGTGGTGTTAATATGGCTTAGATATGTTTTTTCATTAGTTTTTATTTTTATTTTTTCATTAGTTTTTATTTTAAGTTCTCATGTTGTATTGAACTCAGTACGTAGCCCAGGCTGGCCTAGAACTCGGAGTAATCCTCCTGCCTCAGCCTCCCTTGGGCTGGGATTAGAGGCATGTGCCATTATGTCCTGCTGTCCCTTAAGATGTTAAGACTATGGCAATTAAATTGTCTTTTTGGTGACAAGGAATGTATATACACCTAGGTTCTCCCGCTTACTGCATTTATTGTGCTTATTTCCACATATTTGCCCATTGCAGTCTTCTTACCTAGGAAGGGGTTTCTGTATGTTCCGTGATGTAGCCCAGGGGCTGGAATTGAGCTTGCCTCACATACGAGCTGCCTAACAAGTATTTAAGGAGCTGAATGAATTAGTCCATAGTCTGAGCTCTGAAAATTGGAATTTGGAGTGCAATGAAATGTTACCAATCTGGGAACTGTAAAAATATAGCTGGTAGGGGCTAGGGAGATAGCTCAGCAGTCTAAGCACCTGCCTGGCAAGTGCAGGAACGTGAGTTCAGTCTCTGATACCTCATACTGAGTTGGTCCTGACTAGGCTTGTTGGCACATGCCTGTAATTATAGAGCTGAGGAGGCTGAAACAGGAGGATCAGCACCAGTCTGAACATTTAAGACCCTGTTCCAAATTAATAAATTATTTTAAAAATACATAGCAGGTGGGAGGTAGAAATGGGAAAAAGGTGAGGAGCTGATCTTGTAAAACAAAGGCAGTCTCTGTAACTAATGAAACTAGGAGCAAAGATGGAAGTGAATGGAGAGTGAACCAGGCACTTTGCCTGGGGGGTGCCGGATGTCATAGGCTGGCTCTGTGGGGGAGCTCCAAGCTTGCCTCTGGCTAATAGTTTTCAGTACCCTTTCATTTGTATTCCTTGTTATATCTTAATGGTTCCATTGATGTTCAATCTCTTTTTATGAGGTTAAAGAGCTACTTCTCTTCCTTCCTCACCTCCAGGGCTTTACCCTGTGTCTATCTGCACACCTCTTGTGAAGTGGTGTGGTCTGTTTCCTGCTGGACACACAGGCACGGTGCGCAGTTCACCTGGGTCCTGTAGCATGGCTGGAAGCAGCTGAGGTGATTTCTGTGTGCTGCGCTCATCCTGCCGTTAAGCGCATAGTGTCTGGTACTTCAGAGACAGGGTTGTGACAGCCACATGGACTGGTATAAACCAGCGGAGAAACCGCTTAGAACTATTTCAGGAAAGGGAGAATATAAGGAGACTGGAAGGGAATGGCGAGAAAGCAGGATAGAAGTCTTGTGTGCGAGGAAGTGAGTGTACCAGCCTCATGCTTTGAGCCAGGAGTGGTCATGTTGGGTGGCCAGGCCTGGGTCACACAGTTCAGGCTCCGTTCCCTGTGTCCAGTGCACACAAGCCCTGCCAGGGTGGTCAGACAGACACACTCAACTCACGGTCTTGTCTGTCTGTCTGTCTGTCTGCAAGGAGATGGAGATGGAGCATGCCTTCCTGCTTCCTGGACTCCTGGCTTGCTCCAATCGTGGCTGTACCCACAGAGCCTGCCTCCTGTTAGGTGGTCTTTAAACCTGAGCTGCTGGTGAGAACTGGGATATTAGGAAACACCTAGATGCTGAGAAGCCAGGTGCTAGTAGGTGGCTTTCTTCGTTGTGGTGGTGCACCTTAAGTTGTACTGTGGGGCAGAATCACGTTGGGAGCCTTGTTAACACCACCCTCATTCTAGAGCTTCTACTCAGGAGGCCTGGGTGGGCTTCATAATTTGCACTTGCAGTGAGTACGTAGGCTTCTAGGCACACAGCAAGCACTTAGAACTACTTGAGGAGGAGGAAAGGGAACCACAGCACACAGGCGCTTATGCTGCTGAGTTATCTCCCCAGCAGGTCCCAGGCAGAGAGGACAGGAAGGCAGGGAAGGGACAATGTGTTGCTGGTCACTAGCCTGCAGAGCTGTGCCCTCTTCAGTTGAGCAGCAGGTTCACAATCGCAGTTGATTAGATAAAGATAGAGGTTTAGCAGAGAGGTCAGAGAAAGGAAAGAAAGCTTCTGAAAAAAGATTAGTGGGCAGGGATTTATCTTGAGGTGTAAGTTAGAGAAGGAAGTGAGGCCTGTGAAGACTGGAGATTGAAGGTCATGTTTTGTAGGAGTGGATCTCTAACCTTTTGGCTGCAGCCCTTCGTAAATGTGTTTGTGCCTGGCTCCCCCCAACCCACGAGCACACTGAACCAGTGATTGAGACAGTGTGTTGGCAGGCCCCCAGTGGTTAAGGAGGCTGAAAACAGGAGGATAACTACGAGTCCGATCCATGTAGTGAGGTCCTATAGACCTTGTACTAAATACATTTTTTTAAATGTATGTAGAATTGAGAAAAAAATTTGTGGTAACTTACCTACAGTCCAGACCATGTCTCTGTTTCTTAAAAATAGTGTGGGTCATGGCTCAGTAAGTTGATCTTGTGACCCAGTGGTTCATAGAACTGAGCTAGTCTGGGTGTGGTGCCTGGGTCAGTGGGGCTGATAAGGGAGGGTTGGTCCTTGGGAAGCACCCAGGCCAGAACCGTGGAAGCAGGTGTGGAAATCAGGCTGCTCTCAAAGTGCTCGGGGCCATGCTGCTGAAGGTCGCTTGAGTGAGAGCACTGAGCTTTGAGGCTGTAAATCAGTCCTTTCAAGCAGCATGAAAGAATTTTGGGATGAGGCTAGGCCAGGGTAGATCAGCAGTGTAGAGCTGTGTTTAACATGCATGAGCCCCTGGGTTCAGTACATGACACCCAAAAAATAAGAGAATGCAGAGTAATTAAGGCAGCTAGAAAGGGGCATTCTTGAAGTGGGCTGGATCCCAGTATATTACATGGTTCAGACTCCCTCTTGTTCAGGATGACTTGATAGACTAGCTAATGAACCAGAATCCATTGCACCCTGTGAACCAGTAACATGTGAGTGATCCTAGAGATGGCTGGGTTACTTCCAGTTCTTGTAGCGAAACAAGTGTGAAGACCAGTTCAGAGTTAATCTGGAAACTGAAAAGTTTTATTGGTAGTACCTGTTTTTGCAGGAATCACAAGGTGTGAGGTTCAGTCATTGGTGTTAAAAGTACACATTTTCTGGAGCTGGGGAGATAGTTAAGTGACATAAGTGCCTGCCTGGCAGCTGGCAAGCATAAGGTCCTGAGTTCAGTGCCCAGTACATATACATATATGTTAATATATATATATATATATATATATATATATATATATATATATATATATATATATATATATATATATATATATATATATATTCTTTTGTAGTGAAAATACAGGGTGAAAAAAAATCCTGGTCATGCCATTTTATTACTTCAAAAAAAAAAAAAAAAAACGGTTACAATGCTATTTTTACTTGATAAACATTCAGGAGAATTTCTTAAATGATTCGTATGGGTTTCAAAGTTGTTTTTGGAGGAAGGTCTGTCTGTCAGTCTGTCTTTTTGAGACAAGATTTTGCTATGCAGTACAGGCTGGCCTTGAGTTCTCAACCTCGTACCCAGGCCAGTCTCAAACTGAGTGATCCAAGTGCAGGGATCACAGGTGTGTGCGACCATGCCTGGCAAGCATTCGGGGAAGTTCTTTGCAGGAGTTGGGATGTCAAGCCCTGCCCCTATCTTGTGTGAACACTGTCGTCAGCTGAGTGATTGATGTCTATTTCTATGCAATATGTGCACTCCTGGGCTGGTGCTGTTTATTTTGGGCAGTTTGGTGGTTTTACATAACATTTCTTTACAGTTAACCTGGACCTTCAGATTTGATTCTCCTCAGATAATACAAATTTGAAGCCTTCTGAGAGTACAGTTGTGGGGCTGGGGAGATGGTTCAATAGAATAAGTAAGCACTTATTCTGGCAAGCGCAAGGGCCTGAGTTCAATCCCTGGTTTTGCCAATCAATCAATCAATAAATGAATAAATAAAACAGTACAGTTGTTGAATGAATCATCTTCAGGAATACCTGGTATTTCAGAATCAGTGTGCTAGATCCAGAAGCCACAGTAAATGTATGAAATTACAAGGTTTGGTATAAAAAGTAGTCACAGTAGGGGACATAGTTTGCTGTAGGTCAGCAGTGCTCATATTAGCAGTGGAAAGACTGTTTACAGCATTGCCAGGAAAGAACCAGGACCATTTCCTCAGGGGTGTCCCCAGAGCCGGGGGACTGGAAGAGGATGGTAGAGCCAGAGATTCTCATTCTTTGAGGGCTTGTGAGGGGGTCAGTGCTAGCTGTCCAGTACTCCCGCTTTTTAGTGAATGTAACACAACACAGCCATGTGGGGGTCAGTGAGAACAACCTTCTTGTCCTTCTTGATGTCAGCAATTAATGATTTGCTCTTAGGGGGAGAGACCCAAAGGAAACTCTGCTTTACTTAAGTCCTGCTCCTGCTAGTGAGGAAGTAACTTTTTCCCCTAGCTGCCAGCCTGATTGAGAAATCAAATTTAAGCCCTAGGCAGTAAGTTTGAAGTTTTGGAATTCCAGTTTACTATTCCTGGGGAAAATGGTTGACTGTTGACTTTCATGGGGATTTAAATTAGGCTGCATCATGTGTTTTTTCCAGAATGACTGCTTCGGGGGCCAGGGAGATGACTCAGTGGAATAAGCACTTCCCTGGCAAGCGCAAGGGCCTGAGTTCAATCCCCAGTTCCACCAAAAAAACATGGTCAGAATGACTGCTTATGTTTTCAGGTTCAGTTTCAACAGCCGAATAATTGTAACTAGGTACAGTTTTTTAAAATGTGGTCCACTTGTTTTGTGGGGGTAAAGGTGGGGGGGGTAGAGGTGTGTGTGTGTGTGTGTGTGTGTGTGTGTAGTACAGGGTCTAAAGGGTTTCACTACATAGATTGGACTGGTCCTCCTGTTTTCAGCGTCCTAAGTGCTGTGATTACAGGTGCCCAGTCTCAATTGCTGTCTCGGCAAGCCCTAGGGGTGGAGCTGGCACTCCAGGGATCAAACGCAGTCCCTGCATCTGCCTAAGCAGGCACTTTAATCTACTTAGCTGTCTGGCTGGCCCTGGTCCACTTGTTTATCACTTTTTGCACTTTCTCTTGTTACTTTTCCTCTTTTTCTTCTTCCTCCTCCTCTCTTTTCTTTAAGTTTTTCAAGACAGAGTTTCACTGTGTAGGCCAGGCTAGCCTCAAACTTGAAGCAACTGTCCTGCCTCAGCCCCTTGAGTACAGGTTTGCAGGCACATGCACTGCACCTGGCCTCTCTCATAAGGTCTTGTTTAAAGTGTCCCGATCTTCTTTCTGGTTGAATGTTGCTCTCGGAGCAGCCACTCAAGCTGTTGTGTCCCCCTGTGGGGAAGGTGGGCAAGTCCTGCTGGGGCAAGCACAGGAACAGCGCATCCAAGGCTTTCCAGTGTCTGCTGGTTCCCACCTCCTGTCACCAGCAACTTACAGCATGTCTCCTACTGGTCCCCTTTCTTTTGCTATTTTTAATCCAGTTCTACCTTCAGAAGTTACAGAAGTTTTTTTTATGTCCCTTTCTACTTTTTTCCTCTGTAGCTCTTGACCATTTCTGTCTTTTGCTTCAAGCAGTACTGTGTTGTTAGATACAAACAAGCAAGAACTTTCCTATTTCTTTTTTGTGGGACCGGGGATTGAACTCAGGCCCTTATGCTTGCCAGGTAGTTGCTTATTCTACTGAACCAATTCCCCAGCCCCTTCTTTTTAAGTTTTTTTTTTTTTTAAATCATTTATGAATGTATTACAAGGTCTCACTACGCAGCTCATACTCTAGCGATCCTGTCACAACCTCCCCAGCACTGGGATTGCACATGTGTACCACCACACCTGGTTCCAGTGGCTGACTCGGCAGCACGGCATGCTTGCCAGGAGTTGAGCCTGGGTCTTTGGGCTTGATAGGCAGGCACTTAGGCCTCTGAGCTATCTCCGTAGCCCCTATTTCAATTTTTCAGTTTACTAACCTAAAAGAAAATATTTTTTTCTTTGTTGTCTTCATTATATAAAATAGCTACACTATATTTTGAGTTAAATTTTCCTTTATGGGTGAATATGTATGCCATGGTTTCTTTTGAAAACAATCTAGTTAAAACTATGGAGTTCCTGAAACATTGTTGAATCCTATATCACAGGGAGGCCCATGGTTGACTACTGCTAGATAATAATTATTTTTAAATTTCTAGTGAGCTGATGTAACTACTTTGTGCAGAGATCTTTCCTACTGTCTAAATGCACAATGAAATTGTGCCTCTGATCTTTAATTTCATTCATTTGCTCAGAAACAGGTGTCTGGTATCAGGCACTGTGCTGGTTTCCATAGACTGGGAATAGAAATATTTTCAGAAAACTTAAAGCAGTAAAAAGAACATGGGGGCACATTTCTGTGATCCCATTTGGAAGCTGAAGCAGGAGGATCGCTGAGAATTCCAGGCCAGCTTGACATGTGAGGGCAAAGCCAGCATGAGCTACTAGTGAGACCATGTCTTTAGAAACAAAAAAGGGAGCAGGCGCCACCTTAGGTGTGGTGCTCTATGTAATTGTCATTTGGGCCCAAGACTGCAGTGGCAGAGGGAGTCCCATGCTTAGAGATCTTGGGGGAGGCTAAGCAGCAGGAACTTGGCAAAGCAGAAAGGATGTGGGGTACTTAGGGGGTGTGGCAGATTGGGGGGCATTGTCTAGAGTAGGGACTTCAGTCTGAGCGCACTGAGCATTGAGCTCTGCTAAGGAGGAAATGGGTTTGCCCACCTGTGGATTTTCCAGCTGTCTTCCAGGAGATTCTGCCTTTAGTGCAGCATTTTGATGAATTAATCTTTGTGTATGAGGGTGTTGTGGCATACAAGCATTTTGCAGCCTGCGAGCTGTACCTTTCCTCATCCTTTTTCTTCACAAAGCATGCACGTTCTGAGACTCTACAGTAACTTAGAGGTTAGAGCTAAGTTCTTTGTGGTTTTGTCTTTTTTTTTTTTTTTTGACTGTTGTTATGTAGCACAGGCTAACGTTGAATTTGAGATCCTCCTGCCTCAGCCTCTTAAGAACTGGGATTATAGGCGTGTGCTGGCCATCACATGTGGTGTTCTAATTTTTGATGTGTACAGCTTATATACAGACTTGGTTGTTAATTCATGATTTTGTGAAATTCAGAAAAATATCTTTGTTACCTAAGTACTATAGGTTTTTATGCTAATTGGTATAGGATTTCTATCCTAAAGAGTGTTTAGATAAACGCTTGTGTTGCTTTAAGGTATAGCTCTTGGGAGAGAGTTCATATGAGACTTGGGGTTAGATCCCAGCACTATTAAGAAAAACAATAATTTTATGTTATATATTTACACGTTACTTTTTTTTGTGGAGCCCTCCCCAGATGCTTTATTACATGAGTTCATCAGTCATCATGGTGGACCCCAACAGATTAGTTTTAAAAACTGATGAAAGAGTACATAGAACTGTTTGCATTTGCAGAATATCTTGTGCTTACTAATATTTGTTAATGTCAGGGCCAGCCAGATACCTCAGCGGACTAAAGTGCCTGCTTAGGCAGAGCACAGCGGCTGGGGTTCAATCCCAGGATGCTGTGTTGGCCCTACCCCCGGGGTGCACTGAGACAGCGATTGAGACTGGGTATGGTGGCACGCGCCAATAATCCCAGTGCTTGGGAGGCTGAAAACAAGAGAATCACTGAGTCTGTTTTATGTAGAGACCCTGTAGAGATCTTGTACTAAATACATTTTTTTAAAAAAAAATTGTTAATGTCACCAAACTATTTATTTCCTAATAGCTTAATTGCTTAAAAGTGTTCTCAAATAAGAGATTAATGAAATTTATTTTGTAAAAATGATCTTATTTTGCTTCTTCAATTGCTTAGATGACAATAAGAGATATGTTTTCTGAGCCAGGTACCTTCTTCATCTGTTAGAGTAGTTTTTGTAAAACAGACTTAATAGGGGCCAGGGAGCTAGCTAGCTCAATGGAATAAGCACTTCCCTGGCAGGTGCAGGGACCTGATTTCCGCAAAAACAAAAACCAGACTTAATGGCTTCATAGACTAACGTACACTGAACTGTTTTTCTCTTTTATAGGGAAATCCTCATTGACAATTCAGTTTGTTGAAGGCCAGTTTGTTGACTCCTATGATCCAACCATAGAGAACAGTGAGTATTGTTTTCAAGCACTTTGTATACTGACAGGGCTCCTATCACACACAAATGGCCATTGTATGCCCTAGGGGCTGTGATTACAGGAGGTATTTGGTTAAATCTGTGTTTCTCTGACTGAGAGCAAAGACTATATGCAGTGGGTAGCAATTTACACTGAGTGCTAGTTTACTTAATGTCCAGGTCCCCTGCCATCTAGAAATTGCTGCTCAAGTCCATAGGAGACTGATTCTGCATTGGACCCTTCATATCCAGAATCTGTTTTAGGAGTAGAAAGCACAGTCTTATTTTTCTTCTCTTGTTTTTCTCCCTTCTTGCCCGGGCTGGTATTGAACTCTTAGGCTGAAGGGAGCTTCCTGCATAGCTGGGACTATTCATGAGGGCAAACCTGTTAGAGCTTTCATTGATAGCAAACAGCCCCCTGCTGCTCACATGCTATGGGTTCACCACCTACAGTTACAGGCATGCACTGCTTGTCTGGCTTCTTCAGGTGGGAACATCATCTTTAATTGTGTGGGAGGCTTTTTGTTTATTTGTGGTATCAGAATTGAACTAGGGGTCTGCTCTGAGCTACACCCACAGCCTTTTCTTTCTAAACTTTTTATTTTGAGATAGAGGCTTCTTCATTCTCTAAAATTGCCCAATTGGGCTCTAACTTGTGGTTCTACTTCAGCCTCTTATAAAGTGCTGGGATTACAGCTGTGCACTGCCCAGCATGTAATATTTGTTCATTTGTGCCTGTGTGCTTGCTTGCTTGCTTTTTTTTTTTTTTTCAGATATTTTTTTTTCTTAATTTTATTGAGCTTTATTTCTTTATTCCATGTATTTGGTTGTTGTAGAGTCTCACTGTGCAGTTCAGACTCATGGTGATCCTCCTGCTTTCAGCCTCCCCAGCGCCAGGGTTACAGGCGTGTGCTACGCTGCCCAGATTCTGACTGACGCAGCCCACCCTGGGGGTGGGGCTGGCACAGCATGTGGCCTGGGATCAAATCGAGGTCCCTGTGCTTGCCTAAGTTTGCTTAAGCAGGCACTTGAGTCTGCTGAACTATCTTGCCAGCCCCAACATTTTTTCTGTTTTTGTGTTCAGCCCTGAAACTTCTCATCTCAAACATGATTTCAGAGTATTTGTTTATTAAAGTCTTTAGGCAAGATCACAAATGGGTATCAAACTACACGTATCTGTTGGAAGTTCAGGAGGTATATTCATCAGGTATCAGATTCTATTTACCAGACTTCTGATAGTGTTAACATAGGGCAAAAACATTTATTCCACAATTGCACCCACTCTATGGTAGAAAAACATTGTTCAGCAATGACACTGAATTCACAAAAGGGGAAGAACTTACTGTGAAGTTGTTGCTAGTAACATATGTAGATAGATTATTTTAAGGTTTTTGTTTTAAATGTAATACTCTGTAGATTTAGAAATAATCTAGTAATAATTTTGTAATTACCTTTTTATAGTATAGAAAAGGCGAGAGACTGGGCATGGTGACGCACACCTGCAATCCCAACTCTTGGGAGGCTGTAAACAGGCGGATCATACGGAGTCTGATCTAGTAGCGAGACCATGAACATCCTATAGACTCTTCGCTAAAATGCAAAAAAAAAAAGAAAGAAAGAAAAGGCTGTTTATAGCAAATATTCAGGGGCAATACATTTCCCTAGTGTTTCACTCATTAAGCAAAAAAATTCTGGAACTCTTGACATCTTTACTTTGGGGATATAGGAAAATAACATTAATAAAGCCTCTTATTATCTAATTTGGGGATACTTGTAGACCAGGATAGTACTTGTTCAGATGTCTATTACCTGTTGTTAATCTAACTGCGCCATAGAAGCCAAGTTGATGGGCCAGCCAGATAGCTCAGTGCACTAAATAAAGCGCCTGCTTAGGCACAGTGCAGCAGCTGGGCTTCACCCCATGCGCTGGGCCAGCCCCACCCCTGGGGCACATTGAGACTGGGCTTGGTGATGCACACATGTAATCCCAGCACTGGGGAGGCTGAAAGCAGGAGGGTCACTATGAGTCTGATCTACATAGTAAGACCCTGTACGACCTGTAGACCCTGTACTAAATTCACACATACATACGAAACCAAGTTGATATGACAGAATTAAACTAGTAGAGGCTTTTGACTTAGAAGCAAGAATAGCAGCAGTTTGTAGCCTCTGCCGTCTCATCTTAGTTCCCCTACCAGTAAATGATGAGGCTGCTTGGAGCAAAGTGGGACATTCCAGCAGGAGCTTTGCATTATCCAGCTTGCCTGCTGATAGACTCCTCAGTAAGATATAAGTAAGAATCTTCCCCACATTTAGTAACAAATCCTACTTTGTGAGCACTAAATTCCAGAAAGCCTATTAGCATGTTCGCTAGCCTTACTGCTGAATAGCTGTTAGACTGCTTACAGAAGTACTAGGTTTGGGGACAGAGTGGACTGGTTTCATTACTGACTGAAAATGCCAGTGTGAGAGCATTCAGGGAAACTGGTTTTAGGAAAAAATTGACCTTCCAGCTCTGCACAGGGTTAGATCTGGAGGCTGAGCAGAAGGTGCTTCTAGTCTGTCTGCTTAGGACACTTCACATTGTCCACAGGCCAGAATATGGCAGTTTCCATGACATGATGGAAGGTCTCACTTTGATTTTGACTCTCTGGGTAGGAACTATACATTTTTGTATATGTGAGGATCTACTCAACTGTTTTTTTGTTTTTTTGGTTTTTTGGTTTTTTTTCCGTGGTACCGGGGATTGAACTCAGGTCCTTGTTTGTTTCATTTTGTTTTTTACTACCAGCCAGGCTGGTCTCAAACTCAGTGATCTGTGTGCCTCAGCCTCCCATGTGCTGGGATTATAAGCAAGTTCCCTCATACCTAGCTTGGGCTCTTTTTGTTTCACTGTCCTCATTTCCATTTGGGTACTTAATAGACATCACACACTTGAGAAACTCAACTCATTCCCTTTCTTTTACAGCCCTAGTACTGCTCCCCCTTCCATGCATTGTATTGGTGGCTCTGTTGGTCAGCAAGAAACTTTGGTGTCATCCTGACTCTGTACTCTGACACTTCACTCCCATGGGGCAGACAGTCCATGTGCTGTGCCTGCACATATATCCAGAGTTTGCCCCTGGTCAGCTGCCACCCAGTGATGCTGAGACGAACCTTGTAGTGGTTAGTGGTAAATGGTCCCTTGCAGCACACATGCCAGAGGTTGACCACCATTGGTCTAGTTCGTTTCATAATGGCATTGGTCACTGTGTAGGGCTCCCATAGCTTACCCACATGTCCCCTTTTCTTGTTACTCAGACTCACCTGTATGATCTTTCAGAGGTATGAGTCAGATTGTGTTCCTCCCTGCTCAAAATCCTGGGTGTTAACCCAGTCAGAATATACACCCAGGCCCAGTTCTACTGTGGGTCACCTGCCCACCCTCAGCCCCAGCTGCCTTTACTTGTATGCTGGGCTCACAGAACCTCTGTCTGATGGTCTTGTCAGACCACCAGCTTCAGGGGCTGGACACCTGTCTGCATCTCCTTCCATCAACAGCATCAATAGCAGTGGTATTTGGGAAGTAGTTGTTGAATGAATACATGATGTTTGTTTCATAAATCTTGTCACAGTGATTACATTGTACCTCATGACCTCTGGTACTTCATTTTGATTGAAAACCACTGCTTTTGCCAGTATTTCTTACATAATTTTCATCAAATCTGCAATGTACTTCTTGATCCTACCTGCAGAAAAGTGTTTCTCACAGCTGCGACATCACTGCCCCCTGGCTGACAATGAGTGAAAGTTTCCACATGGCAGATGATCCCAGTCAGAGGTCACAGTGGATGGGTGTTCCCCATCTTTAGGTAGTCTCATTTAGGGGTAGTCTCATTTGTTTTTGCACTGCTGGGGTACTCTGACACTGACCTGCATCCTCAGCCCTTTGTATTTGAGGGGGAGCAAGGTCCCGCTAAATTACCCAGGCTGGTATCAAACTTGCAGTGCTCCGGCTTCAGTCTCTGGAGCAGCTGGGATTACAGGCTTGGACCAATCTGATTGAATTTCCCTCTGGCTTACCCCTTTCTTTACAGCAGTCATTTCCAGAAGGGTTCACAGTGACATACAGTACAGTAGCTAGCCTGCTTTGTCTGTGCACCTCACTGGCCCTGTCTGCACTGGAATTGGTGATGCCTGTGCACTGCTTTAGCTGCATTCCCTTTGGAACTCCTGAGACCCAGCGGGGCTCTTCCTTTGTGTTACAGAATAGTCTTGGGCAGTGTCCATTTAACTCTTGCTTTGCCTTTGACATGCAACAAAGTGTGACCTCTCAGCTGTCTGAGACATGGGTCTTCCTGCTTGGCTCTCACGGTGCTAGGTGGCCAGGCAGGACTTGGCTGGGGCTGGGCACTGGAAGCAAGCCGTTCCCACATCGGGCTGCAGATGGTTACTTTTAAATATTCTTTTACTGTTAATAGTTCTTTCTTCTTCCCTGTGTGTGTTGAAGCCTGATTCCTTAGAGTTCTGAATTATTTCCTTCTTGAAATTAATTTCTTACACGTTGGTAGGAAAAAGAAAAAGAAGTTGTAATAAATGCATCCTTAAGCTAAGTGGAAATGGTAGCTTCAGCACAGAACATCTGTTCCATTGCTGTTTTATCTGCCAGTAAAATTATTAATTTTTTATGTACTGAAAGTTTTTAGCACTTTAATTATGCAAATCTGGGGTTTGGGCTCACTGTAGACCTCACACTCATAGTACACTTTGCTTCCTCACCAATGGAAAGGGAACTCTCCCCCAGAGCATGGATTATTTTTGTTAGATATCAATTGTTACCTAGTTAGTTTTTCTGGAAGGAGTCAAGATTACCCAAGACAGACCACAGTGGTGCTTAATTAGATAATGGAAGTAGGGAAGAATCCGTACAACTCAAGAGACTCTTTTTTGTTTTCTGGGAACCTTTTGTGAGATTGAGATTGGCAGGGACTCTGTGCTTGATCCATTGTCTTCCTTCAAATTTGATCCAGAGGAGTTTTTTGTTTGTTTGTTTGTTTTTTGGCGGAACCGGGGAAGCACTTACTCCACTGAGCCATCTCCCCTACTCATAGAGTTAATTTGTTTAAACTAATATATAATCCCTCTTTGTCTCTAGCTTTCACGAAGTTGATCACGGTAAATGGACAAGAGTATCATCTTCAGCTTGTAGACACAGCTGGGCAGGTGAGTGACCCCAGATGCAGGGGCCAACAGCAGGCCTGGCACCCCATGGAACTGTGCAAGTCACGGGGTGCCAGTGTGTGTTAGCCCTGCCCTCCTGAGGCTGTATGTGGTGGCTTTCAAAGGAGCTCTTTTCCACTTCAGAATATTTTAGGGTTTGTTTAGTTCTGGGGGTTCACACTGCAGAGTAGTGTTTTTCTATTTTCTAAGTGTTAATTCTGTACTAGAAAATCATATTACTGCTTTTTTCTCCCCTCGTAATGTATACTCTCCTACTTTAAAAGCAAAAATAGATCTTAGGACCAGCGTGAGAAAGGTAAAGGGTAGAAACAGGCAATCTCATCTTAGAAGGACTTTGGCCATGGGACATGGGTTTCCATTGGATTTGCTGACAGTGGCTAAAAGTTAAATTTCCCAAAAGTTAAACTATCGTCCCTGAAAAGGATACTTACAGGTTAATCAGTGTGATGGTGGTGTGTGGAATGGCTCACCAGGACGACTGACTGGAAGTGAGGGGGAAAGAGATGAGGAGTGCTGGGAATGAAAAGGCCCTTTGACAGCTTTGCTGCCTCGTTTCCATGGTAGCTGCTCCCACTCTGGCTAGAAACCATTCTGTTAGACTGAATCTGTCCCTGTTCACTGGAGGGTGGGGGGTGGCAGAGGATGGCGTCTAGGTCCTAACTGCTCCTCCCTTGAGCTTATAGCACAAAGTGCCAGGCAAGTGGGAGGTGGGCGCTTTCATCTGGCCAGCTGCCTTGAAAGGAGGCTTTTCCTGGAGCCTGGGGAAGCTGAAGTAAGCCTAGAGAGCAACCTGACAAGTCCTGTGGGTGGGAATGAGTCCCCTCTCTTTGTTTTCAAGTGAACAACTCCTTTGTGAAGCAAGAAATAGCTATACTAAGTGGTGTTAGCACTGGAGGAGCCCTGGGAAGGAAGTAAACCAAACTTGTAGTCTTAGCACGGGTGCCCAGCGCTGCTCACGGCCTCCCTCCCACCTCACCCCGTGCTCCCAGACATGACTGGTGCGCCTCAGAATGGGATATGCTGGCGGCTGTTTGAACAGAGCCTTCCGTGGAGCCGTGCCCCATGACAGTGTGGGCCAGGGCTCATCAGAACAAGTAGAGTAGCACCCGCCATGGCACAGGCTCACAGCTAACCTAGGGCTGGTGCAGAGGAATTTCTGGGTATGGTGGTTTGGTTTTGCTTTTTTTTTTTTTTTTTTTTTTTTTTTTTTTTTTTTTTTTTTTTTTTTTTTTTTTTTTGAGACAGGGTCTCACTATAAAGTTCAGGCTGGCTTTGAGCTCACTTTGTAGCCCAGGCTTGTCTCAAACTCACAACAATCCTCCTGCCTCAGCCTCCCGAGTGCTGGGATTACAGGCCTGCACCACCATGCCCGGCTGAGTTTTTTCTTTTTTACACAGAAAATAACACATCTCCATCTTGGAAATCATTCCCTATCCACACACCCATATCCCATGGGTAGGTTGTAGCCAGCTTGGGTCTACAGAAGGTTAGTTACCAAAATTACTAACCAGCAGTGCCCTGGCCCTCAGTCCTAACCCCACTGGCAGTCTGCATGGAACTCCCTTCACATTGTCATTGTTTTCCTTATGTGAGGGGCTGTGATCTTGTCCTATGTTGGGGACATTTGTGTCCCTTGCTGTGCATCACCTGAGTGTGAGCTGTGCTCTTCATTTTAGTGCTTGGTGTGTGCTTGCTGCCCTGAGATGTAACCTGTGAGGGAAATCGACATTCTGTGTATGATCTGATATGCAAGGGTTTACAGGGTCTCACTGCACAGATCGGACTCGCAGTGATCCTCCTGTGTTCAGCCTCCCCCGCGCTGGGATTACAGGTTGAGCCACCATGCCCAGTCTCAGTCACCTGCTCAGCATGCCCCAGGAGCAGGGCTGGAATGGCATGCCAGGGATGGAACCCCAGTCTCTGCATCTCTGCTTAGGCAGGCACTTTTATCTGCTGAGCTATCTGATCAGTCCATTGCAAGGTTTTTTCTTTCATTTATGTTTTTTTTTTTTTGTTTGAGAGGTTTACAGTCATAATGAACATTTTAGTGTTTCCACAGTGGAATGTATTCCTTTTTATTTAACCAGTTTTTAAAAATTCTCCCACATCCCTATGGTTTTCATATCGCCCCACCCACCAGGCTGAGAATTGAATCCAGGATCTTCACATTGAACTATATCCTCACCCTTTTCTTATTTTTTAAATTTTGAGGCAGAATTTTCCTAAATTGCCAAATAGCGTGGGCTGAGTTCAAACTTGTGGTCCTCCTGCCTCCACTTCCCAGAGCGCTGGGAATCCCATAGCTGATTCCCATACCTGTTTGGGCCCTTCACGAACATCCAGTCTATTCATCCACAGTCCATGCCCCGCAATCGCTCCTGCTGCCCAGCACCTCTGCTGCCCCTCGCGCTGCAGTGCTCTCCTGTGTGTTAGCTCGCTGCTCCTCGGCGCAGTTGGCTCAAGACTGGCGTGGTGGTGCTTTCCCCGCAGTCTCATCCCTGGGGACTGTTCTCCACCTTCTTCTCATGCACCTCTGCTTGCCTTCAGTTCATTCTTGGAAATTCATTTGTGGGGCTGGGACACAGGAGCGGTGTCCTGTTTTGATGGCACCATAGCTTGCAGCTGGTTGTCCTCAAGGTACCTGCGTGTGGCTGGGCTTCACACAGTGCTTTTATTGTCACTTCTGCCTTTTAGGGAACAGCAGAGTTAAACTTTGGACCCACAGTAGCTAAGCTATAACCAAGGTTGTTGCAGATTTTGTTTTAAAAGAACTTTCCTGTGGGGCAGTCGGCCCTGGTGTATCATGCAGAGTCATAGCTGAGGTGCGGGTGGCAGAGGTGACGCTGCTGTTCCCTGGCGGCCGCAGGACAAGACTGTTGTGTTAGTGACCACTGAGTCTCAGCTGAGAGCAAGAGGCCGTGTGGGCAGCTGCACTGGTGTTTGAGTGCTCTGGTTTGGGTTGTTTGTTTGTTTGTGGTCTTTTTGAGACAGGGTTATGCAATTCAGGCTGGCTTTGAGCTCCCTTTGTAGCCCAGGCAGGTCTTCACTTTGCAGTGGTCTTCCTGCCTCTGCCTTCAGAGTACTGGGAGCACAGGTAGTGCGCCACCACGCCCAGCCTTCTATACATTTTCATAATTGTAGGTCTGAAATCAAGTTGAGAGAGGCTGTGCAAGACTAAGGACAGTCACTTCTGAAGCGGCTCAGTAATAATTTCTTTGGTCCCTGAGAGGATACATGCACTGGTGAGAGGTACAGATCCTGGTGGCGTAATCTTTCCTCTCAGGTGCCCGTGGCAACACTGTAACCCTTATATTGATGCCCATGCCTCTGTGACTGGGATCAGGGACACAGGGCACGTCGCTTCCCAAGGGCCTGAGAGATCCAATCTTCCTATCTATAAAGCAGATGTGGTGGGCCTTGGGAGGAGATTTGGGGCTGTGGCCCGTTCCTTTTATCCTCTTTTCCAAAGAAGTCACTGACACCATTAGTTTGAGAGTCCTCGAATAACCAGGGTACTGGGGTGATACTATATTCTCTGTTTACTTGAATTTTTTTGTTTTTTATGAAAACCTACTTATACATTGTCACATTCAGTGAAGATTTCATTCACCTGTAATTATTTTTTCTTCCACAGGATGAGTATTCCATTTTTCCTCAGACATACTCCATAGATATTAATGGCTATATTCTTGTGTATTCTGTTACATCAATCAAAAGGTAAGATGCCTGACGCTGGCTTGACTGCATTTGCTGTACACCGTGGCATGTACCTTTCTAGAGGCATATGATGGGATTAGTATAACAACAGCCTTACTTGTTAGACTGAGTGGTCTTTAGTGGTTTTCTTATGGAGTACACAGGGTATGGAGGAAACGGTGTCCCCGGCAGGTGCTTTGTAGCCCTGGGAGAATAAAGTCTTTTACTTTTAGGCTGCTCAGGCAGTCACTGAACACAACATGGACTTTCTGATGCTGTAGATGAGAAATACATGAGTTTACATTTAATTTGCTTTTTACCAGACCGTGGAGAGTCTGTGAGTAGGCCTTATAAGACAATTTGAGGAGCACGGTATGTTGGATACTTTATCCTTTGAATTTATGAAATAAGACCTTTGCATGATCAGGTGTCATCTGCCTGCAGAAAAGTGACTCACTTTTTATTGGTGAGCGTAGTTTGGGTTCCTCTAGCCATACTTTGGTTTTGGTTTAATCCCTTCCTTTTACTGGTGCAGGCACCCAGTCCACCGTGGGGTTGGCAGAGGCTCTCGCCCTCTCAAGCCTCATCCCTGCTCCGTGCAAAGCAAAAACCAGCTTCGTGGGGTGGGCCTCAGCGTTCTGGGCTTGCTTCCCCATCGGTCCACTCCAGGGCACTCCTTGACTGTATCAGGGAAGCTGTTTCTGTCATACAACCTACAAGACCTAGGATTTCCATATCTGGTTTTTGACCTGCAAGCATTTTTATCAAAATAACAGCATGCATCTGGCCTCAGTAACACACTCCTGTAATTCCAGCTAGCCTGCAATCCCTCCAAGTCTACTAAAAAGGCTGAGGCAGGAGGATTACAAATTTGAGGCTAACCTGGGCAGCGTAGAGAAAATAAAGGAAGTCTTGTGTGCAGCTTATGATAAAGGATGAGTCTGTAACATGTGCATTCTCTCCGCTATTTAACATCTGAAAACTCCAGGGCCAAAATGGGTGTGTTGATTTCATATGTTTTGTCTTACAGTTTTGAAGTGATTAAAGTTATCCATGGCAAGTTGCTGGATATGGTGGGGAAAGTGCAGTAAGTAGTGCTACTTGGCCTTTTCCCATTACAGTCTTCCGAGTGGCGTGGCATGATCTGGCTCTAACCGGTTCATTTCTTTCCTTTATGAATAGAATACCTATTATGTTGGTTGGGAATAAAAAAGACCTGCATATGGAAAGGTATGTACCTTTTGAGTTACTATATCAAGTCAAAGCTAGGGCCTGGGATATAGCTTGTCCTCACAAGTGCCTGCCTGGCAAGCACAAGGCCCCGAGTTCACGTCCCAGTAATCTACCACAACCGCTAAGCATCTCACTGCAGTGTTTCTCTATGGTCCCTGTGGTGTAATTAGATTTCTCTCAAGAGGAGACCAAACTGGACAAGGTCTTCTTTGGGCTCTATGTTGTAACAAAGGCAGCAGTGTGTGTCGTGCTCCCCAGGCGCCTCAGCCTCTCAGGGCTAGGCTCACACGGGTGGGGTGTGCAGGCAGAGGGCAGGCTTGTGCCGCACAGCATGGCGGGGCCAGCATGGGCGGCTGGTCTAAGCTGCTTACGCCCTGGCCCCTTTAGCAGTGTGATTAATGCTCCTGTGTTAGCCCTGATGGTGATGGGCTGCCTGCAGAGTGGCCAGGGCAGAGCCTGTTTCATTAATTATGCATACTTCATGTATTAGGGAACAAAAATTAGAATGTTCTTATTTCTTTAGGGTAATCAGTTATGAAGAAGGGAAGGCTTTGGCAGAGTCTTGGAATGCAGCTTTTTTGGAATCTTCTGCTAAAGAAAATCAGGTATGCAGTTTCTGAATGCATTTTGTGCAGCATTCTCCTAAGTCAGCATTTGATCACTGTCTTTATCTTGCCATGTCACCCAAAGCTTTTCTGTTTCTTGTGTTTTGGAAAGGTAGAACTCAGGGCCTCTTGCATACCAGCTGCCACTGAGCAGCAGCCACGGCCCCTCTGACATTTTATTTTGAGATAGGGTCTTGTAGAGCTTCCTAGGTTGGCCTTGATCTTGGGATCTCCTCTCCCCAGGACTGAGTGCAGCGTTTCCCTGTCCAGTGGGTTATGATCTGCTCCCTGGGTGCATCTAGAGAGGGTGTTAATTTTGTGTCATTGGTTCCCAGGTCCCAGGTACCAAAAACTGGATCTGTTTAGTTCCAAACTATAGATGGTGAGAATTCAACTAAAAGTTAAGATTAAGGGCTGGGGATAGCTCAATCCACAGCACCTGCCTGGCAAGCACAAGATCCTGAGTTCAATTCCAGTACCTTTTGCCCAAAAAAAGGGTTGAAATTAGTAAGGAAGGTACTTGCATTTTAATTATTTATCAAGGGCTGTTCAGTCCTTAAGAGTATCTAGTTGAACTAGTTCCTCTTTTTCTAACATAGGAATCTAGTTACTAAGTCACTAGACTGCCTACCCTGGGCTCAAGTTTTTAATCCTCCTCCCCTAGGCTCCTGGGAGATTGTGATTACAAAATTAAGATCCAGAGAAGTTAAATAATGTCTCTTAAGTTTGCATTATATTTTATGTGATATAAGTAGTAGGACTAGATTTAAATAAAACCAAACCTTGGGGCCAGGGCTCAATGGCACACAGTGCCTGCCCAGGAAGAGTGGAGGCTTGAGCACCATTCCTGGTGCCAAAAAAGAAACCACCTCATCCTTTTTCTCCGTCCAGTGTTTTCTGGTGATAAGGTGATCCTAGCAGTGACTTCACTTAGCCAGAGGTGGGCCTGGGAGGTTGAGAGCTAAGGCAGCCCTGCCTTCACACCAGCAGGCCCTCCAAGTGTGGGCCGTTGGCTTGCTGCCCAGAGGACACCGAGTGCACATATGGCACTCCTGTTTTCTGAGGAAATGTGAAGTGAGCTTACCATATAAGCCCAGGGTGAGAACAGGAGTGAGGAGAAGGACAAAGGCCATACTGCCTCCCGCTGGAAAAGGGCAGGCCACGGGGCCACCTGTGCTGTGCAGTGCAGCTCTCAGAAGTCCCTGGGGCAGGGGCAGCAAGAGGACCAAGAAATAAAGATGAGAGAGACAGAACTGGAGTCGGGGGCTGGCAAGATAGCTCAGCGGTCTAAAGCGCCTCTCAGGGACCGCGGTTCGAGCCCCAGCACCACATGCCATGCCAGCCCCTCCCCGCAGGGCGGGCTGAGCTGACCCATCCCCACCCCCGCAAAAAAAGAATCCGTGATAAATAAGTAAATTAAAATAAATAAATAAAGGTTTAAAAAAAAAAAAAAAAAAGAACTGGAGTCGGGTGGAGCCTTCTTGGGCTGGGAAGAGGGGGCTGCTGAGCCCCCGCAGCAGTCCTGCACTGGCGGCCTGGTGCCCGCCCTTTGCCTAGCAACCTGTTCTTAGGTTGCAGGGGCGTGTGCTGCTGCTGCTTTTGCAGCGGAGCAGCTTGTTCGCTGGCTCTCCTAAGGTCCTCTTTGTTTCCACGCTGGCCTTGCCTCCCCCTGCACTCTGATCAGCTTCCAGTGTTAGCCGCTCCCACAGGGCTGGCTGGAGCCGGCTGCTGATCCTGCTGACGGGGACATGAAGCGGTTAGCACTGGGCAGGAGTCAGTGTGGAGAAGGGAGAGGACGTAAGTAAACCCCCACTGCAGAACCAGGAGGGCAGGGAGTATAAGAAGTGGACACAGAATGTCCTGAGGTCAGCAAATTAGGTGAGAATCCCATGGGGTGCCAGAAATGAGACACCTCTGCTTGCCCGTCGCCAAGTGGGGGCAGTGTCTCCCACCCTACAGGGACTATGAAGAAGGGACACCTCCTCCCTCTAAGGCCACTTGGCCCTGGCGCACTGAGCCCTGATTGCTTCTCCTTTCAGACTGCTGTCGACGTTTTCAGAAGGATAATTTTGGAGGCAGAAAAGATGGACGGAGCAGCTTCACAAGGCAAGTCTTCATGCTCGGTGATGTGAGAGCAGGTGTGGCGGAGGACACTGGGGAGTGTTCTCCTGGGGAAGTGGCTCTGCGTCCTCGGAGAAAGACTGCTTCTTCTGCTAACCTGAGAGACATCATTTGGCTCAGAGCCCTCCTCTTCCAGATTATGTTCAACTCTGACTGTCAAATGAGTTCACTTCCATTTTCAAATTTTAAGCAATCATATTTTCAATTTATATATTGTATTTCTTAATAATATTATGACCAAGAATTTTATCGGCATTAATTTTTCAGTGTAGTTTGTTGTTTAAAATAATGTAATCATCAAAATGATACATATTGTTACACTACTATTAACTAGGCTTCAGTATATCAGTGTTTATTTCATTGTGTTAAATGTATACTTGTAAATAAAACAGCTGCAAACCTTCATCCCTCCTGCTGCTTGCGGTGACTAAAAGGAGGAAGGCCTGGTGCCCTGCAGCCTTCCCTTGGGCCTCAGGCACCGACGAGGTCCTGCCCGGGCACTGCAGACGGCTGAGCTGAGTGGTCTTGGAGAGCGGTGCCCTTCTGCCTTCCGCCAGTGACTGGGCCCCCAGGTGGTGCAGCACCTTGTTCCCCTGTGTCTGTTACACTGGCTGAAGCAAAGGAGCTGTAGAAGACATATTTCGTCCCTCTTCCTTCCTAGCTCAGTGTCCACAGCAGGATAGGGTTTATAGAATAATTTGCCTAATGGACACGGTGGTGCATGCCTGTAATCCCAGCACTTGGCAGGAGGATTCCCATGAGTTCGAGGCCAGCCTGCACTACAAAGCAAGACCCTATATCCAAAAAAAAGAAAAATGAAAGTGCTATAGATTGGCCTGTCCACTTGTCCCCATTCCCCTGAGCGTCTCATCTTTCAGATGTTCCGAGTCTAAGGAGCTGGCCAGCAGGAAAAGGGGCGTCCAGGGTGTGAGGCATCTGCCCACAGCCCTCACCCTGTCTGTAACTCAGACTTGGGGTTGAGCTGTGTATTTGTTTAAGCCGTGTTATTACGTATGTGCCCCTTTCCTAGTTAAAATTTCACCTTACCACCTCTTAACATTAAGCAAGTGCTGCCATTGTCTTAAAATATAATTTTGTTTTGCAACTAATTTTTAATAAAAAGTTTGTGTTCTTAGGACATGCCATTCTCTTGGGTCGTAAGCATTTTTATCTCATCTGTCATCTCAGAATGAAATCAGAGCCTTAGACTTCTGCCAAATGCTGTTTAAGTAAACTAATTTCACCAAGTCATTAACACAGTTCAGTCTTAAAACTAAAAAGATCCCTCAGTACCAGATAAATGGGACTGCGTTAGCTCAGTCCAGTTCACCCAGCCCTTTTCATCTGCAAAGTTCCTTCTGCAGGTGGAACTCCAGCACCGTCCAGGGAACCCATTAGAAGTTAACACAGTCTCTTGACTGCACCTCCAGCAGTGCTCTCTGCAGGGCCAAGGAAGAATCCACCTGTCCTGGGCCGGCCTGCATGTCAGAGTGCCGTGCACACAACACGGGCACCTGTAGCCCTGTGGAGCTCGTGTCCTGCCTTCGGCCTGCACATCCCCAAGGGACAGGCATGGCGTCCAGCTCAGGACCTCCATTGGTGCCTGGCAGTGCCAGTAGCGTGCTGGCTGTTCTGTAATCTCTCACTTTGTGTACCCTGTGATGGAGGAGATGTCTGGTGCAGGATGTAGGAAAGATGGTTGAGGTCACAGCTGTAGATGGGAGCATCAGCTCCCTGTGAGCTCCCATCGAGCCTTGAACTCACTGTGTAGCCTAGGCTACCTTTAAACTCAGTGACACTCCCCCCTTAGCCTACAGCAGGGGGTTATAGGTGTACACCACCCACACCCAGCATGTTACAGACCCCTGGTTTCCCAAGGAGACCTGACTTCTCAGTCAGCAGCACTCTTAGCACATCCCATAAAGACCCAAGCACCCATCCTGGCAGAATCCAACCTGGCAAGGAGTGAGCAGGCCTTCCTTTTGTTCTGCCTGCAGGCGGAGGCTGTGCAATGCCTGGTGCAGTCGTTAGGTCTTCAGTTCTCTGTTTCCTATCCTGTGCCTGCTCACACGGCAGGGTGCTGCTGCTTGTTGCCTGTTCCATGATACATAAGCACAGTGCGCTGCAGGTTTTAAAGTCATTGTGATACTGCTGGAAGAGTATGGGCCTCTGTGTGGGTGACTCGCACCTGCAGGGTGGGAGCTGTGTGCCACCACATGGCCCCAGCAGCTCGGTGGCCCAGCTGGCCCAAGCTGATCCCTGTCCTCAGAGCAGTCCCCACAGAGCCAGAACCACTTTACTCTCCCCAACCCAAGAGCAGGGGCTTTTATATAAAGCAAAGTATTGGTCATCAATCTTCCTGTTGTCCCCACCTCTAGTTTGAAATGGCCACATTTTGGGGTGAGGCAGGGGCCTGAGGCTCAGGGACCTTAAGCTTAGCAACTGGCAGAGACACTGTACACCCTGAATGATCAAACCCAGGGAAACCACGCCACTCTGGCCCGGCACTGTACTTGGAACTTCTGTGATCCATGTCTTTGTTTCTTCACCCTCAGAAGACACCTGCATCTGGGCCTCCTGAGATAGTGTGGTCTGCAGGCCCAGGTGCCCCTCTCCCTGGACAAACTCAGACCACAGTGGCTAGGATGCCTGTTTCCTTTGATTGCCATCCTAAGCTCTCACCTGATACCAGGGACCCTACTCATTCCTACAGCCTTTTTGGGGTCTCCCCAGCAGCCAGCACTGGAGTGACTGAATCCCTCCAAGCCCCACATCCAGAAAGATGGCAGGCAGTATGGAGGGAGGTCTGAGAACCCATCCCAGGCCCCAGGTCTAACACCAGATTGGCTGCTGTTAGGATGTGGAACACTGGCCTGCTGTTGTTCACGGTCCCCAGCACTGATTCTGCCATGCCAGGCCATGGAGCTCAGGCGCGCCCTTGCTCGGCAGGCCCTGGTGCGGCCCAGGGAAGCATGTGCTGGGCAGGCTCAGCCCCTCACCAAGAAGGAGGGTTTGTGCTAAAGTTCTCATATCTGTTAAACCTAGGAGACTCCTGTGTGGTTGGTTGGTTGGTTGGTTGGTTGGTTGGTTGGTTGGTTGGTTGGTTGGTTGGTTAATACTAAGGTCATGTCATGTAGCCTAGGCCAGCCATGAACTCTTGGGTTTAAGGGATCCTCCCCAGCCTCTCAGCTGGGATTATAGATGTGAACCACCATGCCCAATTTTCCTTTTTATTTTTTTTAAAACTTTATTACAGTGCTGGGAATTGAACCCAAGACCTCTGTGCATACTAGCCTTCGCAGTAAAGAACTTTCACCAGTTCTTCCTGCTCCCCAGAAAAGCCCAGGCAACGCTGTACCTTTTATTTCTTAAACTTAGCAAAACTTGCATGGCCTGCTGTCCCCACAGAGATTTGTCCCCACACTGAGCTGCCAATCCTGTCCTCATTGCTGGATTAGACATCAGATAAAGGAGAGTTTTCTGTGTGGCCTGGCTGTGAGATGAAAGCATCCTGAACTTTACCCTAAAAGGCCAAAGCCCCCTCTGCCTGGCAGCTGGGGCAGCTGGAACGGTCACATTCCTCTGCGCTGACATCGGTGCAGGCTGCATGTCTTGGCCACTCTAAAGGCCAGCCCTTTGTGTTCATGCTGCCATGCCAATAGTGCTGGTGACAGCCACAGCTCATGCTTACTCCCCTTCATGTCACCTGGAGGGGTCAACAAGCAGGCTAACCGCACCCCTGAAGTCTGACCCCAAAGGCCAACGTGGTACTCAAGAAGTGGGCCTTGCTGGGGAGACAGCCCAGCAGCATAGGCACCTGCCTGGCAAGTTCAAGGTCCTGAGTTTGATCCCCAGGACCAAAGAAAAGCAGGCCTTCTTGGTTCCGGAGCTCAGCTGCTGTGGCCACTGGCCACCACCCACACTTTGGGAACCACCAACTGGGACAACAGTGGATGAGGATGCAGAAGGCCAGCAACAGCTCAGTGACCTAAGCACCTGCTTCAGCAAGTACAGGGACTGGGGTTCAATCCAGGGTGCCACATGGCCACACTGGCCCCTCCTACAGTCACGCTGCACTGGCCCCGAGACCAGGAGTGGTGGTGCACACCTGTAATCCGAGTGCCAGGGACGCTGAAGACATGATTATTACAGATCTGAGCTGTGCAGTGAGACATTGTACCAAATACAGTTAAAAAAAAGAAAAAGAGCTGGCTGTGGTGTTGCACACCTGTAATCCCAGCACTCGGGAGGCTGAGGCAATTGAATCATTACAAGTTCGAGACCAGCCTGGGCTGTGAAGTGAGCTCAAGGCCAGCCTGAATTGTATAGTGAGACCCTGTTTTGAAAAGACCAATTAAATAAACAATAAATAAATGAGCATGGGGGCCGGGGAGATGGCTCAGTGGAATAAGTGCTTCCCTGGTAAGCACAAAGGCTTGAGTTCAATCCCCAGTTCTAAAAAAAAAAGAAAGTTATTGGGTCTGGGGAGATAGCTCAGTAGAATAAGCGCTTGCCTGGCAAGCACAAGGGCCTGAGTCCAAACCCTGGTTCCACCAAAATGATAATAAATAAATAAATAAAATCCTAAAAAATATGCCTTTCATTTGGGCTGGCAAGATAGCTCAGTGGTCTAGAGCGCCTCTCAGGGACCGCGGTTCAAACCCCAGCACCACATGCCATGCCAGCACCTCCCCGCAGGGCCGGCTGAGCTCACCCCCCACCCCCGCGAAAAAAGAATCCGTGATGTGTAGCGAGACACTGTAATAAAGGAATTTAAAATAAATAAATAAATAAATAAGCATGGGTGGGAGTTTCAGGATTGTAGGATGTGAAGGTGTATTAGGATAGCCAACCACGTTTGTCTGGGACTGAAGGGATATGGTTAAATTCATTTTATACCCTTACATGGGAATGGCAGTATTTGGAAATAGAATCTATATTTAAGAATTAAATTAGGAGGAAAGGATTAGGAGACCCTAGTTCAGTGCTGGTTGTCCTGGCTTGTGTGCGTGCATGCTCGCTGAGGAGGGTACCTAGGGCCTTTGCATTGACCTACATCTCCAGGCCTTTTTTATTTAGAGATGAGGTTTTGCTAAGTCCATAACTTGCCCAGGCTGTGATCCTCTTGACCCTCCTCCCCGAGTACTGGGATGACAGGAGTGTGGCTCCACTCCCTTCTTGATGTCCTTATAAAAAGAATGAGTCTGGACGTAGAGGACAGATGCGTACCGGGGAGAATAGAATGTGGAGGCTGAGGCAGAGGCTGGAGGGAGCTGTGCCGCTGGGGCCCCTGGCAGCCACCGTGAGCCAGGAGAGCAGCTGAGCTGTGACCTGCTGTGATGTGGTCTCTGACCTCAGTCACAAACAATGAGTGACTTTCCATGGAGTTGCCCCGCTTGGTGCCTTCCTTGTCGCCACCTCCAAGAAACGGACTTTCCCTTTTGTTTTTGTTTTGTTTGTTTTTTGGTGGAACCAGGGATCGAACTCAAGCCCTTGCACTTGCCAGGGAAACACTTATTCCACTGAGCCAACACCCTGGCCTTGGACTTTTCCCTTTTAAAGCCAGTCAGCTCCCGGCAGACCTGGACGAGGAAGCCAAATGCCAGCTGACGGCTGGAACTGCCTCGTTTTCACAGGAGGAGGCCGTGGCGCAGAGCAGCTGTGGTCTGCCTGGCCCTGCAACCACTAGCGCGTAAGAACCAGCTGCTCTGCCCCTGTGCTGCCCAGGACGGTGGTCTGCCTGGCTGCTGCATGCTGGCCAGGTGGCAGCCTGGGGCACTGTCGCCCCGAAATCCTCCGTGAGGCAGCTGGTTGCAGCGACTTCCCCATTCTGTCCCCTCCTTACCTTTCTAGGTTTCCAGGTTCAGGGTGGAGGGTGACCTAGAAGTGTGGGTTCCCTGGGAACAGGAGGCTGCAATACCTTGGGTTCCTGCTGTGCCTGGTACCCCAATCCCAAGCCTCACCGCAGCTTCCCCACTGGCTCCTGGGATGTGGAGCCATCCCTGGCAACAGCGGCCTCTTCCAGTGTTCAGGTCTGGGGCTGTGGGCCACTGTCCCCCTCAGAGCTTTATGGCTGTCACCTGTCAAAGCAAGGGGCTCGTAGCTCTTTGGGTATAGCAGGTGGCCCATGGAACCCCTGTTGAACGTTTCCAGCCCAGATGCCCTATCCCTGGGTGTCATCTCAGTTCAATGATGGGAGTGCCTGCCGCCACCTGGGTTTTAGAAACCTGAATGCTGTGCATTGTGGAGAAGGTGAGCGGTGCGGATGAAGCTGCTGGCCCCCTCCGCCTCCTCCTCCACAGCCCTCTCCTCAGGCCTGCGAGCGTGGCCTTGGTTCCAGTCTGCTCTTTGTCTTCTTGCCTCCTAACTCCCTTCCCGGCTGCCAAGTGGCTGGGTACCTTGTACCTGCTGGTGGCAAGTCTGTGCTTGATTTGTAGACAATCACATTTTTCTCCTAGATACTTTTTTTGTGTGTAGTCTTGCTCTGTGGTTCAGGCTGGCCTTGAACTTCCCACCTCAGCCTCCTAAGTGCTGGGATTACCCATGCCTGGCTTCTCAGGGTTTATGAATTCCCTAGTGTTTCATTTGGATCCAGTTGAAAGTTGTCACTTATATTTTTATTTTAAGACTTTTAATTCCCAAAATTATTTAATGGTGCATGCTTGTAATTATAGCATTTAGGAGGCTGAGGCAGGAGGATCACCAAGAGTCCAAGACCAGCCTGGACTACACAACAAGACCCTGCCTTTTAAAAAAATTATTTTTTAAATGACGCTTTTTATACCTATTTTTATTTCTTCCTGTTTTTGTTTCATAATTTCTTGTTCTTGTTTCATAGTTTGCTTTCTTTTCTTTTCTTTTTTTTTTTTTAATGTATTTGGTACAGGGTCTCACTGCACAGCCTGGACTCATAGTGATCCTCCCGTGTTCGGCCTCCCCAACACTGAGATTACAAGCATGTGCTGCCACAGCCCATCTCGGCCCTGGGGTCAGGGCCGGCATAGCATGTGATCGTACCCAGGCCCTGCACTTGCCTGAGCAGGTGTCTCACCAGCCCACGTTTCACAGCTGCTTGTTACGGCAGGGAGGCGTAGCTCTGAATGCAACCGAACTCTTGCTTAGAGTCTTGGCAGATTGTGTGGCACAGTTTATCATTTTAAGTGTCAATTTTGATGAATTCTGACAGGTTAATACACTTGTGCACCCACCATTACAATTAAGATTCATACCCTAGGGTCCTGCTGGTTAGCTCAGTTGTTTAAGCACGTGCTTATGCAAACACATTTAGGCGGGCGCAGGATACCATGGTTCGAGCCCTAGCTCCTCATGCCTTACCAGACCTGCCCTTAAGGCAGCCTGAGCTAGCCAAAAGAAATCCTTCTCAACTGAAAAAACAAAAAACATGCCCTTCTACTTTTTTCTTTTGGAGACAGGGTGTCACTGTGAAGTGCAGGCTGGCTCTAAATTAGTATGTGTATCCCAGGCTGGCCTCAAACTCATGGCGATCCTCCAGCTTCAGCCCCCTGAGTGCTAGGGTTAAAGGTATGTGCTGCTGTGCCCCGAAACTGGATCCAAAGCCTCGTATCCTACCTGGCCAGTGCGTGGTCTCCTGGGCTGGATCCCTGTGATGCATTTGAGGTTTATCTGCACCAGTGTCATTTCTGCCAGGTGACGTCCACAAGCAGTGTGGATGAGCTGCAGTTCGGTTACAGCCCACTGCAAGCACTGTGGGTGAAGTACAGGGGCTGAGTTTCTTTTTGTCTTGGGAAATACCCGGGAAGAAAATTCCCAGGCCATGGGTAGGCGAACCGGTACTTTATCCCTAATGAGTAACCAGAGCCTGGCGTCCCGCCAGCTGTGTGTGAGGACCCAGGAGTGTCACCAACACTAGTCCTTGTCGTGGTTCACAGGCACACACCGCTGTCTGTCTGCACGGGAGGCACAGGTTCGAAGGGGGCTAGCCACACATCAGCCTGCGAGTCACTAGGTCTGGAGGGTGACAGGAGACGCCAGATCAGAAGCAAAACATGAGCAGGTACATTAGCCGTGGGGGTCGGGCATGGGGCCTGCATTCCAGTCCCAGCTGCACCGCCGACTTGCTGTGTGATGGAACTTTGCACGTCCGCCAAGTCGGGGTCCCAGCAGTCCTCCCTCCCAGGATCAGCGCAGAGCAGCTGAGTCCCCCCCCCCCCCCATTCGTTGTTCTACCTTTGCGCAGCTGGCCACTTCCACCGCCAGGGGTCAGACTTCATCCCTTTCCTCTGCTCCAGCTGGGCTGGAGTTGAGGGCCCTGCTGAGGCATTGGGCCTATCCCTCCCCCAGGCTTAGGTCCTCTGGGGACTTCCTGCCCCCTCCCTCAGCAGGACAGCTCAAAATGGGACAGAGCCCAACTAGAGTCTCACAGCGCTTGCCTTGGGCATGTATTCAGCCCAAGAGCTTTCCCCTCCCTTCCCTGACCTATGAATTGGTTTATGAACACCCGCTGGCCTCTCTCCTGTACATGTTTTGGGTTGGTTTTTTGTACTGTTTTTTGGTGGTGGAGATCTTTTTGAGACAAGGTCTCGCTATGCAGTTCAGGCTGGCCTTGAGCTCACTTTGTATCCCAGCCTGGTCTCAAACTCACAGTGATCCTCCTGCCTCAGCCTCCCCACTCCGGACCTCTTCTGAACCCTTCTGCAGGTTCCCCAAGGGCAAGTGCAGGGCTAAGCCTGCCTGGTGATGCACACATCTATAATCCCCATACTCAGGAAGCTGAGGCAGGAAGATTGCAAATTCAAGGCCAGTCTGGGCAAAAATCTCTTGTCTCCAAATTATAAAATGGAACATATCCTTAGCGGACAATCTAGCAATCACACTCCTTAGTAAATACCGAAAGGACTGCAAGGGAATTGCACACAGAAGCTGCACAGGGGTGTTTACCCCGGCTTTGTTCATCGTTTCCAAGATGTCTGCAGATGAACAACTAAGCTGAGTGTGGCTTCCGGGTGTCCCATAGGTTCCCTGTGTTGCAAATGTGATCCCCGTTGCCACAGCCTTAAGGCACAGGTCGTGCACAGTGAGGACCAGCCGGTCAGTGCTGCTGGAGCTGGTGAGGCCCTGGCAGCCAGCCCTGGTGCGCAGCCTAGCTCAGCCCTTTGGCTTCTCCCAGCCCCCAGAGTGCTCTCATGCAGTGATGCATCCCAGGCTGTCACCCGATGCAGGGTACCGTGTACGTTCCTGCCTGCAGGACGACAAGAAGCAAATCTAACCAGGTGTGTGGTGCATGTCCAGGACCCCAGCACTCGGGAGGCTGAGACAGAAGGGTGGCCAGCAGTTTAAGGCCGGCCTGGACTATATAGCTAAACCCTGTCTCAAAAGAAAAGAAAGAAAGAAGAAAGAGGATGGTTCCAACCCTGGAGGCCATGAGCCTAACTCAGCTGTCATGGCCCCAAATTGCAAATCCCTTCTTGCATCAAAAGAAAATGAGTAGTTGCTTCCTGAGGACATAAAGGTGGGTGTGGATACTTGGTTGCATAAGAGCAAGATGTTCTCTGTGATGCTGGGGTCGAACGAACCAGGGCCTTGCACGTGCTCAGCACCCCGGTACCGGCAAGGGTACAGTGAGGTCTCCATCCTTCCCTCAGCAGTGGCTGGTTCAACACTCAGGCAACAGCACATCCTTTTTTTTTTTTTTTTTTTTTTTTTTTTTCTCCCCCTTTGTGGCTTGGCAAAGCTGGAATGCAGGGCTTGGAGAGTAGTGTCACTGGCGAGGGAGGAGGACGGGGCTCCTGGGTCCCCTAGGAAGGCACAGCCTCGGATTCCAGGGTGGCAGCCATGTGGGTTCCAGGCCATGCTGTGTCTGCCTTTGATGGCCGCAGAGCAAGGCCAAGGTACTGACCTGCACGAGAATCACTGGGTCTCCTCTCTTTGGGCCCCAAAAGTCTTGCCTAGAAAATGGCTATAAAAATGTGCCCTGCTCAGTGGACTAAAGCACCTGCTTGGGCAGAGTGCAGTGGCCAGGGTTCGACGCCCTGCGTGCCCTGCCGGCCCCACCCGTGGGGAACGCTGAGATGGCAACTGAGATGGAGCCATGCCCGTAATCCCCGCTCTTGGGGGGCTAAAAACAGAAGGATCACTACAAGTCCAGTCCATGCAGTGAGACCCTAGAGACCCTGTATCCTCTGTACTAAATGCAAAAAAGAAAAGTGTGCCCTGCCGCCCCAAGGCGCAGCTCAGCTCTGCAGGCGTCCGGCTGTAGGTTCCAGCACTGCAAAGAACCCAACCCGCTCCCCAGAGCACCTTCTCTGCACTCCTGCAGCTTCTCCCTCCTGAGCTTAGAGCTGTTGCCCAACCTCTGTCACTGCCACCAACTCACCCCTCCTCTGCCCAGCTGGCTGTCTTCTGCACTGGGTCTGCCTCCACCCAGCGTGCCTGTGCCCTGGGCATTCTCATGCCAGGGGCGTGTTAGGGTCTGTGACACCTGGGGAGAGGGTGGGCGGCCAGGGCTGGGTGCACCGGAGCAGGGTGTGTAAAGGCAACTGGAAGCTTGGACTCCGGCCCTTGTCCCAAGACATGAAGTGGTAACAGGTGACTGCAGTTAGGTGAGAAAGGGCAGGGCTGAAGGTGGCCCTCGGCGGGAGGCGTAAGGTGACTCTGGGGGGCTGGGGAGCCCCTTCCCCACTGCACTCCGCGGGCACTGGGGTGGTGGGCCCGGGGGTAGTGGGGGCAGGAGGCCTGGGCTGTCCAGGAGTGGCCTGGGTCGGGTCCCAGCACAGGCTGGGCGGCCCCTCACGGGCTTAGCACGCCGGACAGCACTAACACAACTGTGCCCGGCCAAGCAAATCTTTTGTCCTGGGCGGGCTGAGCCAGCAGGGCGCAGCCTGTATAAGCAGGGTCCCACGGAGGCCAGCAGAGAACCATGGCACAGCGCTCGGGGAAGGTGAGTGGATCCACGACCCTGCCCAGATGACCCAGCAGGCGGGCGGGGGATGGGACCGTTGCTGCTCCTCTGTTGCTGCTCCTCCGTAGGCACGGAGCTGGGCCGAACCCCCTGGGGGATGGCAAACCCGGGCAGAGCTGGCTTAAATTTTCAGTTCAATGGGTGGCCTTACCAGTCAGTGGAGTAGCCAGGGTCTCCTGGTCCCGTTCCAGAGGTCACCTATGGCCGCCTCTAGGCCACAGCCCCTGCTGTCTCCTCACTGCAGGAAGTGGGTGAAGGTACAGGCTTTGTCTCCCTGGCTCTCTCAGGGGGGCTTGCTCCCTGAGACTGTCTGCACCAGCCCCACCCTGCGCAGCAAGGGCAGCTGCTTAGGCTCTCTCTCCCCGTTCTCTGATGTCCCTCTCCTGCCTGACCCACCCAAACCCCTGCTCTTCAGAGACTGCTCAAGCCCCTTCGTGATGACCTCATCACCGTACCTGTCTGCAAGGGCCTGCGTTAGGCTTCAGTGCCCAACAGCCCTGGTAGCCAGCCAGCGTAAACCCCCAGCATTCCCGCTCCCTGACACTGCATGGGGCCTGGGAGGAGGAGAGAGAGGAAGAGCCCCAAACCAGTCGTCCCCACCCAGCAAGCCTCCAGCTCACAGGCATCCCTTTGACAAAGCCTGCAGCCTTAACTAACTCCCCACTCCCAGGGTCCTGGATAAGCAGTGCTGCCACGTTCCCCTGGAAGGACTGCCAGGAGAGGTGAGGCAGGGTGGCAGCATTTCACTGGGTGATATCACTGTCCTCTACATGGGTCCTTCAGGGGCAACAACTTTTGAGGCCAACGGAGTTACTGAGTGTTTGGAACTGTAATCCAAATGGTAGGAGATAACTCACTATAGCTTCACTTGTTCAGTCTGAGAACAAGGACAGCCTGCGAGAGTCACTTAGCTGCAAGACACTGTCTCAACTACCACTGGATTGGTGAAGTTCTAGATCTATCCTCTGCCTGTCACTTAACAAGCAGGCTGCAGAAGCCTTTTTTTTTTAGTCTTTGTGAGACAAGGTCTCGTTGTGCAGTTCAGGCTGACCTTGAGTTCACTGTATAGTTCAGATTAGGCTCAAACTCACAACAGCCTGCCTGCCCCAGCCTCCAGCGTCCTGGGATGACAGGCATGCGTCACTGTTTCCAGCCCTCTCTTGAGATCATTAAGGAGGCCAAGCCCTGATGTGCCTGCCAGGACTTGGCCTCCCCACAGATGGAGACCCCAGAACTTGACTTTCTGGGTGGTGGTGCTGGGTTGGGGCAGTTTATTCTTTTGAAAACATCTTGAATGTTATTATGGACATTATATTTTAACAACCAGCAAGAGCTGGCTGTGGTAGGCACACTTGTAATCTGAGCCCTTGGGAAACTGAGGCAGGAGGATTGACACAGTGTGAGGCCAGCCTTGGCTACACAGTGAGTTCCAGGGTAACCTGGAGTAGAGGCGAGACTGTCTCAAAACAAACAAATGCATAAAATTAAATAAAAATTGAGTTTGGGGCTGGGGAACTAGCTTGCTAAACACCTGCCTAGCAGCACAGGGCCCCAAGTTCCATCCCCGGTACCACATGCTGTGCTGGCCCAGAACCACGTGTGGTGGCGCATGTCTGTAATCCCAGCTCTAGGGAGGCTGAGACAGGAGGATCACCATGAGCCAAACTGTATACAGACCCTGTATCAACAAAAGTCGAGTTTAACAGATGCAACTGGATTTTGAAAGCGCCTGCTTGCAGCTGGGCATCTGGACAAACTAGGCATCTGTCTCTGGTTGTCTACCGTGCCGTGAGTCTGGCTAGAGCTGCATCTCTGCCCGATGCTCAGAGAATGCCAGGGCTACTACAGGGCCGGGCTGTGGTGGCCGGGGAGTCTGGGTGCTGCTGAGGACGCTGGGTCCCGGCCATCAGCACCCAGGTCTGAGCAACGGAACCGCAGGAGGCCCCTGACCCGGAGCTCTGCCCTGGCCCTTCCAGATCACCTTGTATGAAGGCAAGCACTTCACAGGGCGGAAGCTGGAGGTCTTTGGGGACTGTGACAACTTCCAGGACCGAGGCTTTATGAACCGGGTCAACTCCATCCGCGTGGAGAGCGGGGCATGGGTCTGCTTCGGCCACCCGGACTTCAGGGGCCAGCAGTTCATTCTGGAGCACGGCGACTACCCCGACTTCTTCCGCTGGAATGGCCACAATGACCATATGGGCTCCTGTCGGCCAGTAGGAATGGTGAGCAGGGCGGGGCTTCCTGCAGAGGACAGGAAGCGGCTCAGGGAAGGTTCGTGCAGGCCAACAGGTAGAGCTTCAGTTTAAGATCTTTAAGACTGAGAGTTGGGATTGTCATGAGTTCAAGGCCAGTTTGGGCTACACAGTGAGACCCTATAGGAGCCAAGGAGATAGCTCAGTCAAATAAGCACTTCCCTGGCAAGTGCAGGGGCCTGAGTTCTATCCCCGGTTCCGCAAAAAAAAAAGTTTGGCAGTTTAGTTGGACTGACTGGCAGGTAACCTTGTAGTGCTTCGTGAAGTCTCTGGTGCCCCATCACAGAGCAGCTGAAGGTGGGGGGCAGTGTGCAGAAAATCTGGGGAAGTCCCTTGGGACTGCAGGCGACTACTTGTCACAGATGTAACCCAGTGTGTGTAGGGAGAGCAGAGGGGTGGCTCCCTCCTGGGCAAAACACTGCAGATGTCCAACTGCCCTTAGGGTGGGCTTTGGGGACGGAGGGTTTCCCCACGTCACAAAGACCAGCTGACCTGCTATAAGCTCTGTCCCGCTGGGAAGTGGCTACTCCATGAGACCAAGTGGACAGCTGTTGTCAGGGTCAGTCTGCCACCTGGCCCTCCTGGGAGCCTGGGGCCAGGGCTCCAGAGAACATCTAAGGGGTGGCCAGGGAGGCCCCTCTCTGCAGGGGGCCCTCCTCTTTTTTCCACCAGTTGCAAGACCATTTGTGCTTTGCCATCTCAAATTGTAAAAATGCTTTCTTAGTATTTCTGCCAGGCCATGGATTGAGAAAAAGGAATACAAATGGTTGGCCCAGATCCTGCCTAGTGCTGTTTCTACTAATAAGTACAGCAGGCATCCCACGAATGCTGTTCTTGTAAGAGTCACCCCAGGCAGCTGTGAGGTGGGCTGGCCAGGGGCGAGCAAGCCTGTCCTCCTCTGCCATTTGGAGACGTGGGATAGGGTGAGCTGACCTTACCGAGCCGTGACATCAAGACCAGCGGGATACTTCAGCAGATATTATTTGTTTTAGATTTTTGGTCTAATGTTTCAATAAAAGGTTCTGTTGCAGATTTAAAATATTATCACTTGAAGGCCTGCCCTGGCCAGCAGCCCAGGGTGTAGAGCTCAAAGCCTGGGAGTATGTACGTAGCTGCTGGAACAGGAGTCCCGAGGCTGAGCACCCCACGGGTGCCAGGGTCCTGAGTGCCTGCTGGCTTCCCCAGCAGCCTTGCCCTGTCTGGGATTCCTTAATTGTAAAGAGATTGGGCTAGGGCCAGCCAGATAGCTCAGCAGATTAAAGCACCTGCTTAGGTAGATGTAGGGACTGAGGTTTCAGACTGGGCGTGGTGGCGAGTGCCTGTAACCCCAGCACTTGGGAGGCTGAAAACAGGAGGATCACTATAAGCCCAATGTATGTAGTGAGACCCTGTAGATCCTGTGTGTGTGTGTGTGTGTATGTGAGAGAGAGAGAGAGAGAGAGAGAGAGAGAGAGAGAGAGAGAGAGAGAGAAACAGAGAGAGATTGGGCCAATTCAGCAGCTTTGAAGATTGCTAGTACTAAAAGCTTCTCCCACCGATATCTCACACACAAAATTCTAAACAGGGTTGTGTGGGAGGAAGGCAGGGGTCATGCCTGTCCCCAGCCCAGCCCCCCGCGCTCTTGTGTCCGTGTGCCCAGGGCCCTCCCTCTTGCTGCCTGGGTCCAGGAGGAGGCTCTGAGGGCCTTCTTTCCTTCCACCCTGGCCCCTGGAGCACGGAGAGCACTTTCGCATAGAAATCTTCGAGGGCTGCAACTTCACAGGCCAGAGCCTGGAGCTGGCGGACGACTGCCCCTTCCTGCAGAGCCACGGCTGGCCCAAGAGCTGCATCAACGCCGCCAAGGTGTATGGGGACGGAGCGTGAGTACAGCCGGCCGTCAGGGTGGGTGCCAGACCCCAGGCTTGTGCCCTTGCGCTGAGGGCCTTGTTCCTGCCTCGACTCCCTCCTCTGCCCAAGGCAACATCCAGTCTTCCGATAACCCCAGTGTTCATAACTCAGTGAAAAGGAAAAAATGGGGAGGGTTGAGCGGGTGTTCGACCTCGGGGCTGCGCGACCTTTACCCATCTCGTTCCCAACAAGGAGAGTGGGCCGCATGGGGTTCTGTGCTTGTCTCTCGGCACCTGTCTTTACTCTTAAAAAATATCTAAGCCCTTCTCAAGACTCAGCTGCCTGTATGGTGGCCCCTGCATCCCCTTACTCTGGTGGTGACACTGCCAGAAGCCTTTCCTGAGACGCAAGCAACAAGAGTGTTTTGGGGTTTTTTTTGTTTTTTTTTTTGTCTTTTTTGAGATAGGGTCTCACTATGCAATTCAGGCTGGCCTTAAGCTCACTTTGTAGCTCAGGCTGGTCTCGAACTCACAATAATCCTCCTGTCTCAGCCTCCAGAGTGCTGGGATTACAGCCCTGCGCCAGCACACCCGGCAACAAGAGTGTTCTGTCTGAGTCCAGGTCAGCCAGGAGTGACCTAGGCTTGTCCCGGTGGCTACCTGGTGGCATTTCTGCCACCTGCTTCTCACCCTCTGCCTCCCCTCTGTAGCTTCTACCCTTTCTTCCAGGCGCAGCCATGCAGTCTCCAGGGTGACCCCAGGCAAGGCTTAGGTATTTCACACTGTCCCCTAGCAGGGAAGACAGACCAACTCCACAGGGGCCCTGTCCACCCAGGACCAGCCTGAGCCCCACGACCCCAGCAGCGTGCTTCTGCCTGCTCAGCCTCTCTGGCCTGCTCACCCCACCCCCGACCCTCCTGGCAGAAGGTGCCAGGCCCCCAGCAGGGCCCAGATGGAAGAGTGAAGCGAGTGCTGAGAAGGCGCTGTGTGGCCTGAGTGCGGCAGCCTCTCTGGACATCATCTGCCACCGGGCCTGTCTAGAAGAGCAGGGGGAGAGATCAGCTAAGATCAAGAGTCTGAACACCGTGACCCCTGGGGCCGGTGCGAGCTGCAGAGGCCACTCTGGCTTCCCCTAGGCCTGTAGGCCTGTGTCCTGGCTCCAGGGCCAGAGCCTGTCTGTCCCGTTACCTCCCACACACCCACTTGTGGCGATTGGGTGTTTTCACTGAAGAAAGGAACAATAAGAACTGGGCCCCATCTGTGATGGCCCCTCCCAGCCCCACGGCTGTCACCTGACCTTCCAGGTGCTGCAAGAAACAATGAGGGCGAGGGAGGGCACCCCAGGCTGCTCCTGGGGCTCGTCCCTGGCAGTGGACACAGGGATGGTGACCGGGCGCGGCCGTGACCACGCAGCTGCGGGGAGGAAGCAGCCAGGACCCGGCTGGGGCCCCGCTGTCCCGAGCAAGTAACCCTGACCCGGCCCTGGCCCGCAGGTGGGTGCTGTACGAGGAGCCCAACTACCGCGGCCGCATGTTCCTGCTGGAGCGCGGCGACTTCCGCAGCTTCTCTGACTGGGAGGCGCACAGCGGCCGCGTGCAGTCGCTGCGCAGGGTCGTCAACTTCTAGCCCAAACAGCGAGCGCGCGAGAATAAAGGTGCTGCAGCGGGGCCTCGCGTGCTTTGTGGGCGCCCAGCGCTGCGCAGGGCGGGGACTAGGACGCGCTGACCAGGGCGCTGGGAGGCCCCGCCGCAGGAGGACCCTGCGGGGCCAGGGGGCGACCCACACGCGACCTGGGGCGCCTTCTCCCCCGCAGCCCAGGGACCCCTGGATCAGTTCGGGGAGGGCACTGGGGAGGGAGGGAGGTGAGGAGGGGCGGGGCATAGCGGGAGCGGGGTCCAGGGGCAAGGCTGGGATGGGTGAAAGCCTGAAAGGAGAAATACCAGGGGCAAGGCCGGGATGGGAGCCGAGAAACGGTCCCGGGGCGGAGGCGGGGCCAGAGCGGGGCGATCTGGGGGCCTCCTGAGCAGGGCGAGGCCTGGTCCCGACTTTACCCCTCACCCCCTTGAGCTCCAGGGACCCTGAAGATCACCAAGGGCCGTCTGGGGTGACACCCTGTTTGCTCCCACAACCACGAAATGGGGACTGCGTGTAGTGGATGGGATGCTCGCTGCCCTGAAGAGATGAGATCTGGAATCCTTGGGTTTAGGGCTGGGGAGATAGCTCAGTGGCATAAGTGCCTGCCTGGCAAGCGCAAGGTCCCTGGTTTGATCCCCAGTACCGCAAAATAAATAAATAAAACAAACAACTGGAATCCCCGGGCTTCTGGACAGGGCAACAGCGCTGCAAGCCTGAGTGAGGCCGCTGACTACGGAGAGCCTGGAGGTGTGTGCTCCCGCACCAGGCCAAGGCCAGGCTGGACGGGAGATCAGGTCGCCCGCCCACAGCCTGGCGCCTGGGCGAGGTTGAGGGCAGACTGGGCCCTCAACCACACCCGCACCCGTGCTGGGACTCCAACCCAGGCCCACCCCTAGCTAGGGCAAGTGCTATACCCCAGAGCTACATCTCCAGTCCCAGGGTTTTGAGTAAGTGAGGGGGTCTGACTGGAAATGAGGTAGAACACAAAATAAACAAAAGGAGAGACTGGGCGCGGGGGTGCTGGTGCACGCCTGTAATCCCAGCTCTTGGGAGGCTGTAAACAGGAGGACCAATGCGAGTCCGATCTAGTAGTGAGGCCCTGAACAGCCTGTAGACCCTTCCTTAAAATACAAAGAGAGAGAGAGAAGGAAATTGAGATTTTATTTTTTCTTTTCTTTCTTTTTTCTTTTTTTTTTTTTTTTGCAGAACCAGGGATTGAACTCAGGCCCTTGCGCTTGCCAGGGACACTCTTATTCCACTGAGCCATCTCCCTGGCCTATTAAATCGAGATTTTAAAAAAAAAGCTGAAAAACTTCAGCTGAATAACTCTAGTATAGGAGCTGGGGAGATGGCTCAGTGGAATAAGCGCTTCCCTGGCAAGTGCAAGGGGCCTGAGCTCAATCCTCAGTTCAGCAAAAAAAAAAAAAAAAAAAAAAAAGAGAGAGAGAGAGAGAGAGAGAGAGAGAGAGAGAGAGAAAGAACTCTAGTATATATCCTTAATACCTTTTAAATATCTGCAATACCCATAATGCTTACAATACCTTAAAAGAGTCTGTCAGTCTCCACATGACAGCTGTCCAACTGGTCACTCCTAAACTCCAAGGCTAGCAGCACCCAGCTGGCCTGGGCCGTAGGGACTCGCGCTCTTCCACCCTGGTACGAGGGATGACAGGGTGATTTACTGAGCACTGACTTTCTCCAGGCTCTGGTGCACAGAATGCAGGTAATTATACTTATTACTGTAGGAGGTCGTAGTGTTAGTTATCTCTGTCATTCCTGGACAAAACACCTGGCACCTACAACTTAAAGGAGAAGTTGGGTTTTGGTTTGGTGCTGGGAGTTGAACTTGGGTGCTTGCAGTCAGGTGCTGGGCTGCTGAGCTGTCTCTCTGGCCTGAGAGGTTACTTTGGCTCACATTCTGCTCTGCGCTGCTGCCTGCAGGGGGGCCTGGTGGAGAAGAGCTGTTGCCACAGGGGACAGAAAGCAGAGAGAAAAGGAAAAGCCGGAAGGGAGATGCAGCCTCCCAGGCAGGTCCCCGCCAACCCACCCCTTCCGGCCAGGACCCACCTTTTCCCAGGATCAACTGTGAGCCCCGTAACCATCACCTTCCACAGGCTCTAGCTGCAAGCCCAGGAGGCTCTAGAAATGAGCCATAATAGATGCCACGGTTATGACACACTATCAATACTGTTTTTTTGTTTTGTTTTCTGTATTTAGGACAGGGTCTACAGGGTCTCACTACATAGATTGGATTCATAGTGATTCTCCTATTTTCAGGCTCCCAAGCACTGGGATTACAGGTGCATGCAAAGTCTCAATCACCCTCTCAGTGTGCCCTAGGGGGCAGGGCCAGCATGGCATGCTGGGAATTGAACCCCAGCCGCTGTGCTCTGCCTAAGCAGGCGCTTTAGTCTGCTGAGCTGTCAGGCCAACCCTCATTATCATTACTGTACACATTCAAACTAGACACAGGCAGGGTCCCAGCCCGGGCGTGGCGGGTCCCAGTAATTCTACATCACACAGGATATGTGGCAAGAGGAGGAGCAACCCAAGCCTTTGCAAGCCTCAGCCCTGCTCTGTGGCCAAGTGCAGCCACAGCCGTTGCACCAGCTGTTCGCACTTGTAAAAGCACAATCACCCCCGCGGAGTTGCCAGGAGAAGGTTTGGCGTTAGTAGTGGGTGACCCGGTATCTGGGAGGAGAAGCCCGGAGGGCCACAGCACTAGAAGATTAATCGGACTCAGAACTCTCGATAATGTGACTTGGACAAGCCACTGTGCAATGCCTCAGTGTCCCTCGGTGTTGCAGCAGCACCGTCCTGGGAAGCCATGAGAACCAACAGTCCCCAGTCCACTGCCTCCCAGTTCCCAGGAATAGCAGCTGCTCCATAGTGGTGATTTAGTGCCCTGGGCTTTGAGGTCCTGCCCAGGTGACCTCCTCCTGGGCCTGGCCCCTGTGCTCTAATCAGTCAGAAATCTGTTTTTGATCTGAAAGAAGAAAAACAGGATTCCTAGCACAGGACTTGCGGCTTGTAATTTATCTGAAGTCCACCCAGGGGTTCAGTGGACCGAGGAGGAGGAGGGCAGCTCGGAGCCATGCATGGTTCACATATTTCTGTCTCCGCTCTGGTTTGCAAAGCTGAGATTTTCAAGAGCTGTCCCCTCTGTCCTCAGTCCTGAGTCACCGTGTGACTCAGATGTTTCTTAAGAGCCCGCCTGTTCATCCCTTCCGTCCCTGGGCCTGCAGGCACAGCTGCCCACTGTCGCCAGCCACCTCTCCTGCTGCCTCCTCTCTCTCCCTCAGAGCTGGATGCTCCAGAGGAAGGCCACGCCCTGCCCTGTCATACCCTCGACCTCTCAAGACGCCTCCACTCCCAGCTCTGGAGGCGCACGCCTCTCGTCTCCGCACTCCAGAGGCTAAAGCAAGAGGATTGCTGAGTCAGAGGCCAGTGGGTACAAGGCCAAACTAAACTGCATAAGGAGACCCTGTTTCAAACAAAACAAAACAACTTGTTGAAGGAAAAATTTTTTCTTTTAATTTGTGTATTTGGCACAGGCATGCACCACCATGCCCAGACTCTGTTGCCAGATTCAGTGCACCCCTGGGGTGGGTCCAGCATGGCACAGCGGGGATAGAATTCAGGCCACTGGGTCTGTCTGAGCAGAATGACAATTTTTTTCTTTTCTTTTTTTTTTTTTTTTCTTTTGCGGTACCAGGGATTGAACTCAAGACCTTGAGCTTGCCAGGCAAGTGCTTATTCCACTGAGCCACCTCCCCAGCCCCGCCCCCGACAATTTTGGGGGGCTTTTACAGTGGAATCTTGCTATGTAGTTCAGGCTGGCCTTGAACTCACACTGATCCTCCTGCCTCAGCCTCCTGAGAACAGGGATTATAGGCACATGCCATCGCACACGGCTAAATGAGAGTTTTTAAAATCATGTGTAGGGCTGGGGAGACAGCTCAGTGGCATAAGCATCTCTTTGGTAAAATCATGTGTAGGGAGCTGGGGATATAGCGCAGTAGAATAAGTGCCTGCAAGTGCAGCATCCTGAGTTCAACCCCCAGTACCGCAAAGAAAAAAAAAATCATGTGTAGGCCTGTGGAGATCGTTCAGCAGACTAAACACCCGCCTAGGCAAGCGCAAGGACCCAGGTTCAATCCCACTACTACCTGCAGTGCAGGTCCTGCCCCGAAGTACACTAAGCCGGACACGGTGCACCATTGTAATCCAAGTGCTGGGAAGGCTGAAACAGGAGGATCTCTGCAAGTCAGAGCTGTGCAGTGAGACCCTGACATAAATATAAATAAATGAATAAAATCCTGTGTAGCTCAGGCGTAGAGTGCTTTCCTAGCGTGTGCAGGGCCCTGGGTTCCATGCCTCACTGCGAAGAAATAACTGAATAATAAGCTTTAGTATTTCAGTTGGGGAAGATCAACTTCTGGAGCTGGGAGGTGGGGACAGCCACGCAGCTGTGTGAATGTTCCTGGTACCACTGCGTGCCTGATGAAGGCGGTGAGCTGAATGTTACGTGGAGCGTGCTCATACAAATTGTATTTCTTGTTTCTTTTTTTTTTTTGAGACAAGGTCATACTATGTAGTTCAAGGCTGGCCTGGAACTTGCAACAGTCGTCTTGCCTCAGCTCCCGAGCTGGGATCCCAGGCCTGGGCCACAACACGCTGGATATAAAAAATTGAGCTCCCTCGTGGAAATGCTCAGGGGTGTTAGCGGGTGATCGGGATGTGGAGGACGGGACCCTGTGGATATTACCTGCACTGCACATGCCCCTCATTTCTTTCCTTGCCCTTTGTCACCTTTCTGAGCTTGGTGGTTCCTATCAAATCCATTGCAGATTAAAAAGCCTGCAAGCAGGCACAGGGGCTGGGGGTCCGATTCCTAGGCCCGTTGTGCCAGCCCCGCCCCCGAGGCACACTGAGAGGGCAGTTGAGACTGGGCGTGGTGGGGTGCGACTGTAATCCCAGCTCTTTGGAGGCTGTAAACAGGCGTATCACTAGGAGTCCAATCTAGTAGTGAGACCCTGAACACCCTGTAGGCCCTGAACACCCAAATAGACCTTTCCCTAAAATGCAAATCCATTGCAGAGCTGAACCCCCAAGGAACCAGCAAGGCCCCTCTGGGAGCCCAGAGCCCCCACCCCCAGCCTCACATCCGCAGCCCCTCTCCCAGTTCCCTCACAGGAGGGCGCCGGGCGCCGCGAGGCTGCTTGGAAAGCCCCCTCTTCCCTGCAGGCTTCTGTAAATAGGCTCTGGGCTTCCAGGTTGCCTTCCTGGCAGGCTGAGATAGGAAGCAATGGGCAGAGACAGCTGCATCCTCTCCTTGAGAGGGTGGTGTATGTTGGGGGTCTCCCTGGAGTAGGGGTGTATGGGGCAGGCTGGGCAGTGCTGATAGGGACCTCCCGTGGTCCTGTTTCAGATCCAAGCTGCCTGGGGACCCGGGACTGTTCCCCCTGGTAGGGATGACCCACTGTCCACTGAGAAGGGGTGAAGGACCTGCCCCCCAACCTCAGCCCACCAGTTAAGAAAGGCCTTCCACAGGACCAATCAGAGAAGGATGCTCTTTGGCCAAAACCAATCAAAAGACGGTGTTTCTGAGCCTTCATTTACATAGGGCAGGAGACCAGAGTCTGACTGGTGGTCCGTCCTGTGTTTCCTCTGCACAGGAGGGAAGCCAACCCAGGAACTCTGGATAGAGAAGCCCCCTTTCTCTTATCTCCTGGCCACTGGGAGCCTTTTCGCTGCCCTCTCTCCCTAGAGAGAGCTCACCTCTTTTTCACCTTCAATAAAGAATTTTCACTCTTTTGTATGTCTCAGCTCAATGCTTTGTTCAGCACACCAAGAACCCACAGAGAAGCCCAGGGGACCCTCCGCCCAGTACCAGGACTGTGTGGAACTGGCGGGTGTGGAGGGCACCTTCCTCTGTCTTCCCATCTTGAGTGAACTTGTGATGCTAGCAGTTGGAGCAGCTTTCTTGTGATCATGAGTTCAAAGCCAAGCAAGCCGGGAGATGCAAGCTGCTCTCTGTTAGAGCTGCTAAAAAGTCAGTGCCTTGTTCTGGTGGAGAAATGAGCCATGTCTGTTTGGCCTATTTTGCCACTGGTGGTCAGGCTTTCTGTTACTTGCAGCAGAAAGAACAACACAGTAACCAAAAACCAGTACAAAGCCCTGACTTCAGCCTGACCCTGCCCTGCTCCAGCCTGCCTGCCCACTCTGAGTCCCTAGGGCTGCCGGTGGCCCTGTGAACTTGCCATAGGGTGACAGTGCCAGTGAGCTCCCAGCTGGCCTTCATGCACCAAGCAAGCTAATTTGCTTCCCGAGAAAGCATCTCCATTTGCTCCTCTTGGCAGCAAATCTACATCCTGAGAAGCTGAATCTAGGGGCAGGTGTTTGTCAAAGGGAAGGCAAAGGGACTCTGGGGAGTCAAGCAGAGTGGGTTCAACCAAGGAGGAAGGGCCAAGGTTAGGGGCCTTGATAGGAACTTCTTGCTTCCTGTGGCGTTGATTGTGGTACGGGGTATCCAATTTAGGGCCCTCACACTGAGCTCCATCCTTAGCCCTGTCTGTGTTTTTTTTGTTTGTTTTAGGGAAGGTTTTCAGGGTCTCACTACTAGATTGGACTCCTAGTGATCCGCCTGTTTCCAGCTTCCGAAGAGCTGAGATTACAGGCGTGTGCCACCACGCCCAGTCTCAATTGCCATCTCAGGGTACCCCAGGGGCAGGGACAGGGCCGGCAGGGCAGGCTCAGGCCCAGGGATGAATCCTGCACCTGCTTGCAGGCGCATTAATCTGCTGGGTAATTTGGCCAGCCCTTCAGGTCTAGAAATTAAAGACACCTTTGAAGGAAGAACGCTTGCATTAGGAAGTAAGCGCAGCCGCCTCTGCGCAGATGGCTGACGGTGGTGCAGGGGTCACACCCCTGATACAGGGGTGCAGGTGGGTGGGGGCTAGGGTCACAGGTCGTCGTCTCGCAGCTCTGGAGTCTACACAGCCGGAAAAGGACAGTGCTGTCTGCAGGGGCCTCGGCCAAGTGGGCTCTGCCTCTCCTGGCATCTGGGTGACCACAGGCTCCAGACAACGGTCAGGGACTCCCTGACACAGGTGGGTGTCCCTGGAAACTCCCAGCCCAGTGTCTGCAGTTTCAAAGGGGATGGAATCCTGTAAACTCATGGCCGATCAGCGCTGTCCCACGGCTTGCAGACAGGGTTCCATCTGTGGCTAGGACGGCCAATTCTAAGTCACTGATGTTCTTTTCTTTTGTTTTCACTTTATTTTTATTTATTTATTTATCTTTGAGACAGGGTCTCACTATGTGGTTCAGGCTGACCTTGAACTACTACGTAGCCAGGCTGTCCTTGAGCCCTCTGTGATCCTCTTGCCTCAGCCTCCCAAGGGCTGGGATGACAGGCGTGCACCACCACGCCTGGTTGCTCTTTTAATGTTCAAAATTCCTTTACTATATATAGTACTAGGTCTTCAGGGTCTCACTGTGTAGATCGGACTTGTGATCCTCCTGTTTTCAACCTCCCAAGTGCTGGGATTCCTTTTTTGGCTTGCTGGTTAGCTCAGTTGGTTAGAGCAGGGTGCTAATAAAATTCCTTTTTGTCTGCTCTTCAGAACAAAGATTTCCAGGGCAACATTTTCCAGTTTATTAATATCTTCTTCTGCAGTGTCTAACCCTATCTATGCTCGTAAATTCCAGGCACTGTCATCTTGAGAATTGAATTTTAATATCTTGTGACATCTTCAGTGACCACGTCCTGACAGCCCTCTTCATCAGAGTGAGAGACACCCCGTAGATTGACAGAGCAGCTCCTGGGTGGAGCAGGTGGCTCAGGGAGCTGTGGCCACAGCCCCGGGGCCTGTACCTGGTCCCTCCCCCTCCTCTCTGGTGCTCTTCGGTGGTCTTCACTGGCTCTGCTTCCCAGCACAGGAACTGGGCAGCCCTGCTCCTGCCCGCCCTTTTACTCTGATGCTGCAGCCAGCTGACATGGGCTGGCTGCCCCAAGCCTGAGCTAAGTGAAGCCTCTCCTCTAACTCGTGTGTAGGGTATTTCCTAAAGCACCAGGTCAGCTGGTTAATACATCTCCCGTGTCTCTCATGGGTGGGAGATGCTGGGATTGAACCCGGAAGCCCTCAGCTTTCCACTTACTAAGCAGATGTCTCACCCCAAGCACCTACAACGTTTTAGACAGGCAGAATGCAGTTAATAACTGTTTTCTGCCCCTGCTGGCTCTGTCCTCAGCCTGCGAGGGACCCCTGGACCGCTGTTCTGAGCTGTCCAACCCCAGCCACTTTGCTGTCCCAGACACCCCACATCCTGAGCTCAGGGGGTTCCGCTGGCTTCCAGCTGGGTCCCCTTCCTGCTTCGTGTCTGGGAAGTCTCTCAGCAGTGACTTGGGCTAGTCCTGGGCTCAAGCTTATTTTTCCTTGTCTCTGGGCATTAGTGTCCTTCATGGCCTGGAGTCCAGGGTCATGAAAACAATTGTTTCATGCTTTGAGTTTGTTTTGGTTGTTTCAGACAGGAGGCTGGAGGGACATGGGTCCTGGTGACTGTTCTGGCCAGAAGTGGAAGCCAAAGCTAGTGAAAGTTGAAACCTATTTCAAAACAGCATGCCCTCTGTCTAGCCAGGCCCTGACATTTTTCCGGAGCTGCCAGAGGATACAGGGAGATAAAGCGGAGCTCTGAGGGTGGATGGAATATTTTCCAGCTGTCTTTCTTGCAACAGAAAAGCCCTATCCTTAGGAACAGGGCCCTGTCACGGACCAGGAAAGGCCAACATTCCGGGGCAGGACTTGGGCCTCCAGGGGGTGCCTTTACTTCCAGGCTGTGCTGGAGCCATGGCCAGCAGTGCCTTCTAGGGAGGATTTCTAGTGTGAGGAGGCTGGATTTTCCAGTCTTGCCTCCTTTTTAATTTTGGACCTAACTGGAATGGATGCCCAATCCTTTGGAACAAGATTGAGAGGACGCTGTCCTTGGAAACAGGGGTTTGGGGAGCAGGTGAGCCCCCAGAGTAGGAACTCTAGTTCCATGTGGATTGTTCATCAGCCGTTGTAAGTACTAATACAGTGGCACCTCGCTTCATAAACCCAATTTGTTCTGTGATTCTGGAGAAGACAGCCATGGCTATGTTTATCACCCAATTCAGAGGTTGCAAACAGAAACAAATGCTGCCAAATGTTTCTGCTTGTGAACCAAATTGCAAACAAAAGTGTGCATCAACTGAAGTATCACTGTAATAACACAGGAGCTTCATTAAGAATTTTTGGGGCCGGGGAGATAGCTCAGTAGAATAATCACTTGCAGCCGGGCATGGTGGCGCATGCCTGTAATCCCAGCACTCGGGAGGCTGAGGCAGGAGGATTGTTGTGAGTTCAAGACCAGCCTGAGCTACAAAGTGAGCTTAAGGCAGCCTGAACTGCATAGTGAGACCCTGTCTCAA
>PVKA01003707.1:44155-106995 GCA_004027165.1 Ctenomys sociabilis | reverse complement strand
AAGTTTGGTATCGAGACTTTATGGCTGACAATTCCTTTAAGAGCGTTACTGGGTTTTTCTCTCCTGCTGAATCATGATGATTAGACTTGATTTCATATTCCAGTCTGTACTGAATATAATCCAGATCAGAATCAGCTTTCTGGAACATCAGTTCTAGCTTATCGACCTCCGCCTCCATGTTGAATAGTTGACATTCCTCCCACTTTGGGATTCTTTTAGTAAGGGTTTCCTAATCTGAATATCCTTCATCTATAGGTTGGCATTTTTTAATTTTTGTCTTTTTGAGACAGGGCTTGCGATGGAGTTCCGACTGGCTTTAAGCTCACTTTGTAGTCTAGGCTGGTCTTGAACTTGTGAGAATTTTCCTGCCTCAGCCTCCCAAGTGCTGAGATTATAAGCACTACAGACAGCCTTATTTTTGATTAATGATTGGTAAAAATTATTATTATTTTAATTTATTTAGTACAGGGTCTCACATCACAGATTGGACTTGGATCCTCCTGTTTTCAGACTCCCAAGTGTTGGAATTACAGGTGCTATTACCATGCCCAGTCTCAGTTGCCATCTCAGCATGCCCCAGGGGCAGGGCTGGCATGGCACACTAGGGATCAGAGTCCAGTCCCTGCATCTTTGTAAGCAGGCGCTTTAGTCTACTGAGCTATTCGGCTGGCCCTGGTGAAATTATTTCAATTCAAAGAATTTGTTTGAATCTTTCTATATGTTTCTTGCATGTAACCGTATATGTACAAATATATACGGAAAGTATTCTTTTTTTTTTTTTGAGAACCAGAGTTTTGTTGTGTCATTCAGACTGACCTTGACTTCTTTACCTGAAGGATCTTTCTGCCTTGGCCTCCCTGGTAATTTGGATTAATAGTCATTTAGGTTCATATGCTTATATTCCTTTGCTTGCCACTGACCAAGTCAAAAGAGGCTGTGTGTTTTGGTTGAAAAGAAACAGGAATTTATTCAAAACTACCCCCAAGGAGACAGAGGAGCTCATTTGCCTCAAATCAAATCTTCCCTTATATACTCAGGGAAGGGTCTTTATAGTGAGGAACAGAGGGAGGGGAGCCCAGAGGCAATCACATCTTCATGCTTGCTTTATTGCTTCCCACCACCTTCAGCTCATCACCTGCTTTCCTGCAGAAAAGAAACTAGGCTCCAGTCTCCTGGTTCCAGCATCTTCAAAATCTGTCATTTTTTGGGCTAAGAGGAGGGTTTGGGCTTTTTTCTTAAATTTTATTTTATTACTACATGATTGCAGTATATAATATTTACATTACTTGTGTGGAATTGGTGCATGTACATGATGCATCTTACTTCTTGTTTTTGTTTTTTTTTTTTCTTGTAGAGCCAGGGACTGAACTCAGGCCCTTGCATTTGCCAGGGAAGCGCTTACTCCACTGAGCCATCTCCCCAGCTAAAATTAACTGTGTCTGTTTTTGTTTTTGTTTTGCATCTTCTTATCCCCCCCATTTCTTGACCTCCTTCCTAATTTTTTTTATGAGTAGAATATATTTATTGAGGGAAAGAAAGCTCCTGTCTGAGGGACAGGAGGGGGGGCCCAAGCGGATTGTTCCCCCCTCCTTCCCTTTTGAGAAAGATCTGCCTCCATACTTCTTCCTATGCCTATCTTGTTTTTTACTTATAATTTGGGTTTCTCATGTAAGAGAAGCCGTTAGATATATAAGCTTATATTTCACTTATTACGGTCTCAGTGTACATGAAAGGGTGCGGCTTATGTGCTCACAGGAGGAAATTTGGAGAAGTTGCTTGTCTCTAAGAGACAGAAGTCTAAAGTTAAAAGTTCCATTTTTCAGTGCTGGTCATAGTTACCCATTGCTTATTTGAGCCCTCAGTCTTGAACACCTGGAGGTGTCTCTCATTTGGCTGGTGGTCTTTCATTTTGGATAGGTACATAGATTCCATCTAAGATAGCTGGAGCATAAGCGAAGGAAAGTTAAATGCTTGATCCTGAAAATAAATTGCTAAAAATTGTGAAGCCAAATAGAAAAGAAAGCCAAAGTCAGGAGATAGCTAACCATTATACTTGCTAGAAGGGCCTTTTACTTTTGGGCAGTCATGTATGAGAAGCCTCTTGCATAACATCTGCAGCTCTTTCTTTTGGTTCACACAGGTGATTCTATGATGCTTGCAATCTACCTCCCCCATGTTTAAAGGCATTTTCTTCTTTTCTGAAGGCAGTGGCATTTAACCATCTGTAACCCTGTTTTACCATGCTGAAGTAGCTTTACCTGGTGATGGCCAGTTAGAACATGTCCTATGTTGGAGGGTGTGCAACAGATGATTGGAGCCAGAGTCATGAAGCCTTCTTGCCAAATTTGAGCAGTATCAGAGATTTAGAGGGACTGGCTCTTAGGCTGGGTTTATGTAGAGTCCTAGAGTTAATCTCGTTTATTTGTACTCAGCACCCTAAAACATTAGAACTGTGTGTTAAGAAGCTTACAGGCAAATAAAACAAGCCAATAATATTAAGACAGATCTGTTTGTGCAGTAGACTAGAACTAAAGAATATAACTTGAACAAGTTAATTAAAGAAGTCAGTTATTTCTGTGAGGCAAGCTTAGTTCTGCCAAAGGGCATATCAAGCAAATACTTGAGTCTCCTCTTATAAACCAATGTGAATTACTAATTGGTAGAAGAAAATAAATTCATTCTATCTTAGTTACTATTCTCTCATTGCTGAGGCAGAATACCTGACACCCAAAGTTAAAGAAGGAAAAGAAGTTCACAGATTTTAGTCCATAATCAGCTGATTCTAAGGCAAAGTGACATGCAGAGTGGTAACAGTTCATGGTGGTGGAAGCCAAAGGCACAAAAGCAACAGGAGCAAGGGGGAAGAGTAAGCCTCTTTCTTTCACTTATATTATATGCAGGATACTTGCTCTAGGGCTGGTGCAGCACTCACATCCTAATCCCAGCACTAGACAGTGAACTAATGACAAACTCTGGATTCATCTGTCCCTGAAAAGCTGACCCCTGTGACCACATGAAGCTTTGGGGAGACATCCAGATACAAACTATAACAATTTTTTTATTTTTTGGTGGAACTGGGGATTGAACTCAGGCCCTTGTGCTTGCCAGGCAAGCGCTTATTCTACTGAGCCATCCCTCTGGCCCTACAAACTGTAGCAAATGCCAAGACCAAGAAATACAGTTTAGCAACAACTTCAGGATTTCTTAGGTACACATACAGAACTGTAAACGCTTTGTTGTTTGAGAAAGTGTCTTGCTATATAGTTCAGGCTGTCCTGGAACTAATATATAGCCTAGGCTGGCCTCAATTTATTGCAGTCTTCCTGCCTCAACCTCCTGAGTGCTGAGATTACAGGCTCAGATGACCACGCCCAGCTTGTAAACACTTTTTAATACAATGTATATATAATATCTGTGTTATTAAAAATATTTATTTTGAGCAAGAATGTCTTATCTACCTGAGGAACAGGGCTTTTGCCAATTATATGACTATAATCAGTACACAAGGTCTGGGGCTGGCTAGATAGCTCAGCGGACTAAAGTGCCTGCTTAACATTAAAAAAAAAAACCCAACATAAAACAAAAACACACAAGGTAGGAACTTAGGAAAACAATTTAGTAACTTTTATAGCATATTAACATAACAGTTATGACTGCCAGAACTTTACTAGGAAAATTACATTTTTAAAAATAAGGAAAAATCACATGATAGTAATTTAACCAGAACTGTAAAACAGAACAGATAGCTAAGTATATATGAACCTCCTGATAAGACTTAATTTTCCTACACATTTAACAAAGTAGTAGAGAAAACAATAAATTTTGAATTTGTTTTTTTGGTGGAACCGGGGATTGAACTCAGGGCCTTGCGCTTGCTAGGGAAGCATTTATTCTACTGAGCCATCTCCTTAGCCCTTTGAATTCTTTTTAACGGTTTTGTTGTAAACTTAATTAAGAACAGATCAGTATTTAAGGCTTACTGTTTTTAATAGTACTAACATGCCTGTGTATTATATTTTTAATTCTTTAAAAAATACTTTTCTTAGAACTGTCTCTATGAGATACGTTTTACTCAGAAGTTATACTATTAGTAAGTATATGATTAGTTTACAACAAAAATTAACTTTTACATTATTACAAAATTATGCCACTCTACACATAGATGACCAATAGTTTTAAAATTGTTATCTCGTATTTGTGCCCCAAACTGTGTCATCTTATAGAAGTAAGCACTATGCGTTGGGAAAACAACATACAATGTACTTGAGAAAAGCCCAAAATCTTGTATCTGAATGTTGCAAAGCTTTTAGATATTTATTTACTTATTATTTATGTATTATTTATTTTTGAGAGGAGGTGTCACTATGCTGTTCAGGCTGGCCTTGAACTCACCATGTGGCCTAGGCTGGCCTTGAACTCACAGCAATCCTCTTGCCTCTACTCCCAGTGCTCTGATTACAGATTTACAGGCTTGCACTGCCAGGCCTGACCATCAGTGAATTATCTTTTAGCCAAATTCTTTTGTGAGTACAAGCTAACTACCATGGAACATAAGGATGTCCATATGTGAATCTGTTTGGAAGACTTATAAAAGGAACTTTATTTATTTTTTTAAATGGCACAGTTCAGAAGATCTAGAAAGATCCAGAGATACAGGGGAAAATACTGGTGTCTCAGTAGTGGCTCGTAGTTTGTTATCGTGGAATTCATTACCCTTGTGAACATAGGCCCGCCTATTATACCCAATTAGGAAGCAACGCAGTATGGCCAGACAGTGTTTCTTCAGACACAAGTCAGTAAGACAAAACTGTATTATGTTTTCTCACAGACTTAGTAGGTGAGCTGTCAAGTAAAATAGTCATTTTCACTCTAAACTATAGATTTTAACCAATGTTTAGTAAAATGTTGCCTCTTAGGACCCCTTTTACTAATATGAGAAGTAGACTTTTTTATAGAAATAGATTTTATACTGACTTTTGCTAGTAACATTTTCTGAGAAGCTAATTTAAACTTTCAATAAGAGAATATCTAGGCCGGGCGTGGTGGCGCATGCCTGTAATCCCAGCACTCGGGAGGCTGAGGCAGGAGGATTGTTGTGAGTTTGAGACCAGCCTGAGCTACAAAGTGAGCTTAAAGCCAGCCTGAACTGCATAGCGAGACCCTGTCTCAAAAAGACAAAAAAAAAAAAAAAAAAAAAAAAAAGAGAATATCTAATTAGTCCTGTATTAATGACCATTATCTCTCTTCAACTGACTCTGATTCCCAAGAGTTTTTAACACTATAACAAATTCAGAAATGTTACTTATATTCCATTTACATTCTTCAGTCTCTCTCGAGGCAGGTACTGTGCTGTTAAGCTATACCCTGGCCCTTTAAATCTCTCTTACAGCCTTTGTGAAACTGAAAATGCTCTCCCAAAAGTTAAACACTAAAATTAAATAGAATTCTGATCAGTTAACACAGGCAAAATGTATGTTAACAGATTCTTTTTTTGTTGTTGTCATTTTCATTATCATTGTTTTGAGACAAGGTCTGGCTTTATAGCACATTATGGGCTTTGAACCCACTATGTAGCCCAGGCTGGGCTGGAATGTGACCCAGCCCTTGGAGTGGGCATGTGCCACCATGCCCAGCTACCCTAACAGCTTTAAAGACATCCTTATTGCATCTTTTAAGACATTTTCTTAAGTCATATGAATAAAAAGGCTTTTAGGATTATACTTTCTTAGTTACTGAGGGCTCTTAAATTAATCTGCTACCATTGAAATCATACACAAAACAAGTACATACTTAGAGTATGATACACATGTCTACCACTTAAACTTATCTTTTACCACCATTTAAAAAATTATATACTGTTAGCATAATTTTTTTTACAGTTCTGAACAATACTTCATTCTAAATTTGCACATCTGAAGGTGGGATTCCTGACTGTAGCAAGGTGGAGAAATATATATCTCAAAGTAGACTGCTTGTCGAGTTAATCTGATTTGAAGTTCTTTTTTTTTGTCCCTTGTATTTAGGGAAGGTTCTACAGGGTGTTTAGGGGCTCACCACTAGATGGGACTCGTAGTGATTCTTCTGTTTACAGCTTCCCAAGTGCTGAGATTACAGGTGTGCGCCACTATGCCCAGACTTAATTGCTGTCCCCAACCCCTGCACCTGCTTGCAGGTACTTTAACCTGTTGAGCTATTTGGCTGGCCCCTGATTTGAATTTCTTGAAAGGCTAGGGCCAAAATGTTGGCTAGCCTTGAGGCTCTTCTGTTTCCCCAATTTTGATCTGTGAATGTAGGTTGTTAACCATCCAGAAGAAAAGCTGATTAGTACCCTGCAGCATTTGCCATTCACTTTGCCTGATCTGACTCAATTGTTTTTAGTTGTTGTTGTACATTTCTATTTGTATTTCTTCTTTTCGCTTCTTATACTAGGGAGACTATACAATATTTACACATGTGTCTGGTTTATTTCACTTATGAGTATATGTTCAAGTGGCATTGAATTTCTTTAAACATTTTTTTCTGTCCTTAATTTATTATAGGTCTTAATCCATATAAAAAGTTCCCAGGTTTTAAGACTTTTAAAAAATGTATTTGGTTCAGGGTTTCATTGCACAGCTTGGATTCTTAGCGATCCTCCTGTTTTCAGCCTCCACAGCGATGGAATTATAGGTCTGTGCCACCATGCCCCAACTAGGTCACTGGCTCAGTTGCCCTGGGGTGGGGCCAGCATGCCATGCAGTTCCAGGGTTTGAGCCTGGTCCCTGTGCTTACCTAAGCAGGCACTTAATCAGCTGAGCTATCTCACCAGCCCTTAAGACATTTTTCATGCTTTTAAAATTCAAATATAGGGAGGCGGAAATTTACATGTCTCATCCTGGCTCTATTGCTTGAGGCCTCTAGTGTGGAAAAATGAAACCAGTTTAGGAACAATATTCCCCACCAAGAAAAATACAAAGGCAAACTGTCTGTACTCAGATTACTCCATTTTGCTAGTTGAGGAGTGGAGGTAGGAAGAGGCAAAATCAATTTTCAGCAATAAAATTTGACAAATATTTTGAAACAAACAATTTAAAATGAATCAAGAATTGTTATCCAAAATGAGGGGAATTTTAAACCTCAGTGAGCTCACCAACATTCACCAACTAGCTTCATGGGCAGTGAGGACAGAAGGCTCTTGCTTGTACTTGTCACTAATCCAGAACAGGGCCAGGAGAACAGCTGTGGTTATTATCCTCAAAATTACTCCAAACAATCTTAAGGCCAGCTGCATGAAATTGGTGCTCTTTCAGTTATACAGGTTGTGTTGAATCACAATAGAATCACCTTTTTCTAAGTCGCAGGTAACTCAAAATTCTAGGGAGCTATAAAGCAGCACATGCACTTTTATTCCTTTATTGTTGAGTAATTTACAGCAGAGTTCTTCAAACACACCGCTAGTGTCTCTGTCCTCTTAAAATGTCTGAATCCAAACTTTTATTGTCAACAACAGTTCAAAAAGATTGAGCTCTGTATTGGCTCACATAGAAGCCTCAGAACAACTTGAAGTCCCAAGTGGCTTACGTAATTTTAGATAGTTCTGAAATCCTATTACCCATCGTATAATAAAGGTGGTTGTAAGAAGAGAAGGATACAAGATTCCAAAACAAACCAACACAAATGAGTACTCCAAACCAACAAAACAAATGCCTAGAAATGTGTTGGTAAATCTCTGAATCTCTTCTCATACCAGTCAGTGCCCCAGAATTATCTGCAGTAGCTCAGAAGTGGCCCCAAACATTGAGCCCCGGGACCTAAGGTGAAGTCCAGATGGATGCAGTAGCTCCTTGGAGTGTGCTCTTGGCTGTCCATCAGTCTCCGGTTCTTTGCCTACAGTTAATCTGTTAATATTTTCTGTTAATTCATTTATTTTTTGGTTCTGGGAATTGAACCCTGGCCCTGTGAATGCTACACAAGTATTCTATCACTGAATATCTTTTCTTTCTTTTTGCTTTGAGATAGTCTTTCTCTGTAATTCAGGAAACTCATTTCCCCCTGCCTCACTCCCTGGTACTGAGGCTCAAACTCAGGGACCTTGCACTTGCCAGGCAGGTACTTATTCCACTGAGCTATCTCCTTGGACCTCACTCTGTAATTCAAGTTGGACTTGAATTTCCTGTGTAGTCCTGACTGACCATGAACTCATAGTGATCCTTCTGTCTCAGCCTCCTAAGTAGTGGGATTGCAGGTGTGTGCCACCATACCTGGAAATCACTGAATTTCTATCCTACCTTTTTTTTGTTTTTTTGAGGCAAAGTCTTCCTAAATTACCCAGGCTGGCTTTAAACTCCTGCTTGAGCTTCCCAAGTAGTTGGGAATACCATTGTGTCTTACCATACTTAGCTTCTTTTTTTCCTTTCTTTATTATTATTGTTTTTTTAACTTTTTTTTTTTTTTTTTTTTTTTTTTTTTTTTTTTTTTTTTTTTTTTTTTTTTTTTTTTTTTTTTTTTTTTTTTTTTTTGGCAGAACTGGGGATTGAACTCAGATTCTTGCGCTTGCCAGGAAAGCATTTATTCCACTGAGCCATCTCCCCGGCCCTATCCTTTATTAAAGCATACATTTTCTGACTTCTGTCAAACAGTAATAAGTAGGGCATTACTTTGGTTCATAAACACCTCTTGATGAGAATAGTGTGGTTTGCACACAGAAGTGTTGGGCAAAATTTTGCTTTAGTTGGCAAATTCCTCATCGGGTGATGAATCCTAAGATGACCACCTTCCCCAGAATCATGGAACAAATGAAGTTCATGAACTGAGGTACCACTGTAACTGAACTTAAATAGAAGTCCAGGACTTCTGCTCTCTACCACATACTAAAACTGCCCCGTGTTTTATAGCCATTACAACCATTGTTTTCAAACCATTTTTATTACCCTGAACAGAATCTATAACTATACAGTAGTTCTCCAAATTTTTGGTAATCTCTAATCTACTGTGGTCTATGAATATATATATATATATATATATATATATATATATATATATATATATAATTTAGGTACCTCATATGAGTGGAATCATTTGTCTTTTTTGGATCTAATTTCTTTTACTTAGCATACGTAGTTAAATTTTTCCTGTGGTAAAGTATATATGTAACATCAAATTTACTATTTAACCATTTATTTTTAGGGATACAATTCAGTGGCATTTTTGTGAAATCATCACTACCATCTCTCCAGAATTTTTCATTATTACAAAGTGCAACTCTTATTGAACAATAGCTCCTTTCTCCAGTCCTCTAGTTATTGCTAGTCTACTTTCTGTGTCAGTGAATTTGACTACATACCCCATATAAACACAATTATAATATTTGTCTTTTTGTATATATGATTTATCATAATGTCATTTGGGTTTGTCAAATTTGTAGCATGTATCAAATTTCACTGTGCAGTTCAGGCTGGCCTCAAAGTCACAGCAATCCTCTAGCCTCAGGCTCCCAAGTGCTGGGATTACAGCCATGCCATGCCTGGTTGTTTTATTGCTTCTTAAGGCTAATATTTCATCTATTGATAATTATGGGTTGTTTCCACTTTTCTGATCTTGTAATAATTCTATGATAGCTTTTCAAGGAACCCCTAAGTTGTTTCCTCTAACAGCTGTTGTATTATACATTGCTACCAGCTGTGTTTAAAGATTCCAGTTTCTTTGTATTTATCTTTGTACTTTTCTTTTTTGAAAGTTTAGCCACCCTACCATTTGTAAAGTGATAATCATTGTGGCTTTTTATTTCTGTAATGAATACTGATGTTGAACATCTTTTTATGTGTATACTGGTCACCTATGGTATTGAAATATCTATTTAAATCCCTTGCTCATTTTTGATTTGTTTTTATTTATTTATTTATTTTTTGGCAGAACTGGGGATTGAACTTAGGCCCTTGTACTTGCCAGGGAAGTACTTATTCCACTGAGCCATCTCCCCGGCTCCCCTTATTTTTGATTTGGATTGCCTTTTTTTTGTTAAATTGCAGTTGTTCCTGTATTCTGGATATCCACTCCTTTTAACAGTTATTGTATTTTTTTTGGCAGCCTCAGGATACCTTCAGGGCAGGTCTGGTTTTGTGTAAGGATCTGGGGATCAAACTACCACATCCTGAGACTGAGTGTTTTGATTAAGCACGCACCTAAACAACTGAACTAATGGGCAGTCCCCCAACAGTTATATGATTTACAAATATTTTTTCTTATTCTATAGTTTGTCTTTTTACTTTGCTTTCCTCAGATAAAATCCAGGAGAACAATACCACTTAATTATGTCCCCAAGCACTTATTTTATACTTTGTGACAGAGTCTCACCAAATTGTCCAGGGTGGGCTTTAACTTGTAGTCCTCTAACCTCCACTCTAGAATAGCTGGGATTACCTACCCTACTGGACTCACATATCCTACTTTTATTGTCTTTCTTTTTTGTATTTTAGAGAAAGATCTACAGGGTGTTCAGGGTCTCATTACTAGATTGGACTCATAGTGATCCTTCAGTTTACAGCCTCCCAAGAGCTGGGATTACAGGTGGGCCCCAGTGTGTTCTGGGTCTGGCTGGACGGTAAGGCAGGCCCAGGAATCAAACCTCTGGTCCTTGCGCCTGCTTGCAGGTGCTTTAATCCACTGAGCTATTTGGCCAGTCTTTAATTTTTCTTTTTTTGGTACCAGGCATCAAACTTGAGACCTTATACAAGCCAAGCAGGCACTCATGCCACTGAGCTGTCTCCCTGTCTCCTCTTCCTTTTCTTGGTGTCCTTTGATATTCAAAAGTTTCTTTGTTTCCTCTTCTGATAGTAGGAATCAAACTCAGAGCCTCCCACATAGAAAAGATTTTAATTTAAATGGAGTTTAGTTTTACCCATTTTTTGTTTATGCTTTTGATGTGATATGTAAGTCTCCTTTACTAAATCCAAGGTTATGAAGATTTACCAATGTTTTCTTCCTAGAATATTATGACCTTAGGCTGGATGTGGTGGCACATGCTTATAATTGCATAGTAAAGCTCTCAAAAACAACAACAAAAAGAATATTATGACCTTAGTTATGTTTAATTTATTAATCCGTTTTAGAGTCTTGGGCTTTTTGGGATTTTGTCTATTGGTTCAGGGTTGAACCTAGAGCTTTGCCTCCCTTACCAGGTGTTTGCTGAGTTACATTCCTAGCCCCATGAATTAATTTTTCTTTTTCTGTGACAACAGAATAGAGATCTAGCTTTACTCTTCTAATTGCCCCAGCATGCTCTTGAAAATACTAATATTTTTTCTTCACTGAATGAACTTGGCATCCTTGTTAATAATCAGTTGGCCATAAATGTATGCATTTATTTCTGGATTTTCATTTCTGTTCCATTGCTCTAAATGTCTATCCTTATGCCAATACCACATTTTAATTATTGTAGCTTTATAATAAATTTTGAAATGGGAAAGTATAGGTTCTCCAATTGTATTCTTTTTCAAAATAATTTTGACTGTTTTTAGAGTCCTTTGCAGTCCTATATGAATTTGAAGATCAACTTTTCTGTTTTTACAAAATATTTTGGTATTTTGATAAGGATTGCATTGAAACTGTAGACCACTTTGGATAGCATTGATATCTCAACAATGTTGTTTTCATATCCATGAACAGAAAATGTTTTTCCATTTACTTAGATGTTCTTCCTCTCAGCAATGTTTTACTGGTTGGTTGATTGTCTTTTTGAGACAGCGTTCCACTATGCAGTCCAAGCTGGCCCTGAATTTTTTTGTAGCCCAGGCTGGCCTCTTGTTTCAGTCACTCAGGTGTTGGGATTATAGGTGTACACCACCTTGCTCTGCCTCAGCCATGTTTCATAGCTTTCAGTGAACAAGTCTATATCCTTATTTAAATTTACTTAGTATTTTAATCCTTTTAGATGATACTATAAATACAGTGGTGTATTTCTTTTTTAGATTGTTCATTGCTGTTATAAACAACTTTTTTTTTTTGTATGTTCATCTTGTACTTTGAAACCTTGCTAAATTATTTTATGAGCTCTAATAGCTTTCTTCTGAGTTCTTTAGGGTTTTTTATTTTTTCAAATTTAGATTTCTTTTTATTTTGTTTAATTGCTCTGGCTAGAACTTTTAGTACAGTGTTGAATGCAACTCAGCATTTGTCTTGCCTCAGCCTCCCAAGTGCTAGAACTATAGGGGTATGCCACCACACACAGACCTGAATTTCGTACTAGTTATTGTACTTCTATAGGAGTGGTTCCCAACCTCCCAACCTCTACATTAGTAGCTACCAGTACATTAGGGATGTTAATCAGTATCCTGGAGTACAGATCACTGGACTCTTGTCCCAGAAGTTCTGATTCTGTGGCTCTGGGTTAGGACATAGGATTTGGCTTGTTGGACTGGTTTTTGGGTGAGGCTGCTGTTGCTAGTCTGCACTTTAAACTACTTTTCTTCACCATACTGAATAACACATCTTGAAAGCAGCACTACACACACACACACACACACACACACACACACACACACACACATTTTTTTTCTTGGCAGAACCAGGATTGAACTCAGGCCCTTATGCTTGCCATGGAAGCGCTTATCCCACTCAGCCCCTCAAAATGATATTATATGGCTGGGTATCTGAAAAAGCAAACCTTTGCAGATGGTCGCAATTCCCCAAATAAATGGAAACTGAAAACGTTTGTGGATTGGAAGACATAATGTTAAAATGTGGATTTGCTCCAAATTTGTCTCTAGATTTAACACAATTACAAATAAAAATCCCAGCAGCCTTTTTTTCCCTAAGAATCAACAAACTTATTCTGAAATTCAGAGGAACTAGAATAGCCTAAATGGTTTTGAAAAAGAAATAGTCCAGAAATAGACCCTCACACATAAGATCAGTTAGAGGAAAAGCTAATTAGAGGAAAGGGCATTAATTTAAGTAATTTTAAATTAATTACTTAATGAATTAATTTGGCACAGGGTCTCGGTATGCAGCTTGGACTCATACTGAGCCTCCTGTCTCAGCCTGCCCAGGACTGGGATTGCAGGCGTGGGCCACCATGCCCGGTTTGGATTGGCTGGCACTGTGAGCCTGTGGCCAGCATGGCATGCAGCACTGGCAACCAATCTCAGATCCTTAAGTTTGCCAGGCAGGAGCTTTAAACTACTGAACTGTTTCCCCAGCCCAGGGCAGCTTTTTTAATAAGTCATGCTAGAACAACTGGACAGCAGTACGCTATTAAAAAGCAAAAAAGAACTTTTATTTCTACCTGTTATAAGCAAAAAATAATTTAAAAATCAATCATAGATGTAAATATGAAAGTGAAAATATAGAGCTTCAAGGAAAATTAAAAAATCTTTGCAACCCTAAGGCAGAATATTTATTAGGAAAAAATAGGAAAAGCAATAACCATAAAAGAAAAAAGATGGAATTGATTAATCAATATTAAGAACTGGGCCAGGGAGATGGCTCAGTAGAATAAGCACTTCCCTGGCAAGCTTAAGGGTCTGAGTTCAATTCCTGGTTCCACAAAAAAAAAAAAAAAAAAAAAAAAAAATTATTATATATATATATAATTTTAAGTTAAGTTATATATATATATAACTTAATGTTGCTCATAAAGCATTGGTAAGAAAAAGAAAAGACAAGCCATGGATTGGAGAAAATTTTATGTATGTGATGAAGGTGTTCAGAAAGTGAAAAGAATTCCCTGCTATTGTGACTCAATAGAAATGGGGTGGGGCCTTTCCATATACTAAAATAGCTACCTGAAACTTTTAAAAAATTCTCTCAAATTTCAGAACAACTGTCAAAGGATTGAAATAGTAATGGATTTGGTCAAGGAGTGCTGTCCATTAGTCAGCAGAACTGTGGAAATCTCTGCCAGATAATTATTCAAGAAAAAATTATTAAATGGGTCGCTGGAACTGAGTCAGAGTTAAAAAAAAAAAAAAAAAAACTTATGCATGGGAATTTAATCTATAAGGATGCATTTAAAATTAATGCAGGTTTAGGGTATAGAGCTGTGGTATGACTCTTTCCTGGCCTGTGCGAGGCTCTGCGTCTAATCCTTGGAACTCAAAAAAGAAAAATTAAATTAGTGGAAGAAAAAATATACTCTTTAGTAAATTATGTGGATACCACACACTTACTACCACACTAGCCTTTAAGTTTTAATATCTGAATTTCAGAGGGGATACATTTTTGGGGCTAGAGAGATGGCTCAGTGGAAGAAGTGCTTCCCTGGCAAGCACAAGGGCCTGAGTTCAATCCCTGGTTCCAGAAAAAAAAAAAAAAAAAAAAAAAAAAAATCAACCAGAGGGGATACAATCAAACCATAGTAGATGGTAAATTTTACTACCACAATACAATTAAAAAAAGGAAAAAGCCTCCAGCTTGTATAGAATATACTACAAGTAAATGTCTTCTTGATTTAGGACTGTTATAATGAACACTGGTTGTTCTGAATTTATCATAGCTCATCTATTCTCTCCCTCTTTCTGAACCTTCACTGATCTGCAGCAGCCAGGGCCTCACACCTGCTAGGCAACACTACACTCTTATGCTTATTAACTTTCTGTTCCAATATTCTTGGCAGACTTTGGTTTGGGTAGTTTAATTATGTCTTTAGTAGGTTTTAGTTGTTTGTAAAGTATAACTAAAACCAAATGGCTGTAGTTTATCTGTCATTTCTGGCCTCCAGAGTGTTGTTGCTTATTCTATACTACCTTTCCTGGCTTGTGTTTTCAATGATTGAGTAGTAGAAATTTGGCCTGGATTCTTAGCATATCTATATTCCTTAACTAATTTGGGTTTTGTGTTTCAGTTAAATACTTTTTCTTAATTTGATGAAAGAGTATAAATATGTTTCTCAGTTATGGTACCCTTATTAGTATAAGCTTCAAGCTGCTAAGAAGTTTAGGCTGTCAGAACCTGTTGTTGGCCAATAGTGTCAAATGGGAAGGGGAGGCATTTCCTGACACTCCCAGGACTGCAGTCTGATGAATGGGCGCAGTGTTGTCCAATTGGAAAGAATCCAATACTGTTACTAAAGTTAATTTTCAAGGTTTTGAGATAGTTGAGTTTATTTTTTTTTAAATAATTGGCAGTGAAGAAGGGTAATTGGGTAGTGAAGAAGGTAATATCTAATGCAGAGTCTTCTTTGTTAAAGGACTTTCTAGCTTGAATTAACATTGAAAAAATATTTAATTAAGGGTAGTTGTGCTCTTGGTTTTTTTTTCTTTTTCTTTTTTTGTATTTTTGAGACAGGGTCTCGCTATGCAGTTCAGGCTGCCTTCAACTCACTGTGTAACCCTGGCTAGCCTCAAACTTGCAGCAGTCCTCCTGCCTCAGCCTCCTGAGTGTTAGAATTGCAAATGCAGCACCATACCTGGCTGCTTTTGAATCATTAGCAATGACTTCCTTTTAAATAATTTAAGGTACCTTAGATTTTTTTTTTTTTTTTTTTGAGACAAGGTTTTGCTATAAGGTTAGACTCAAACTCACAAAATCCTCCTGCCTCTGCCTTCCCAGTGCTGGGATTATAGTCGTGTGCCACCATCCTCAGCCTTCAAGTATAGTCAGGAGGTGGTGCAGCCATCATAACTTACTTTATTCTTTGGTGGTTGTCTTATTTTTTGAGTCAGGGTCTCACTATGTAGTGTAGGTTGGCCTCAAACTTGTGACCTTCCTGCCTCAGCCTCCAGATTATAGGTATGCTATGTCATGTCTGGCTACATCTACCAAGTTTAAAAATTTTATTTTGTTTGTGGTACTGGGGTAAAACAAGGACTTCACATTGTTATCCAAGTACTCTACCACTGAGCTACATCCTTAGCTTTTATGTATTTATTATTATTAATGACAAGGTCATTGTCATTGCTAAATTGTCCTGAAATTTGTAATCCTTTCAGCCTCTTGAATAATTTGGATTATGGGTTTGCTCTGCCACATCCAATGTCCCAGGACTTTTTATGACTCCAAAAAGAAACATGTACCCATTAGCCATGTCCCCCATTCCTTCAGTGACCTCAGCTTTAGGCAATGAATAATCTCTCTGTAGATTCTGGACATTTTGTGTAAATGAAATATGTAATGTGTGATCTTTTGTGACTTTTTTCAGTGTTTTAGGCATCTTTATGCCAGGATGTATCACTACTTTATTGTTTTACTACCTACCCATTTGTATGGATGTATTGTACTTATCTAACAGTTGATACACATTTGGGCTGCTTGCTCTTTGGGGCTATTGTATGCTGTCATGAACATTCATACACAAGTTTGTATGTAGATATGTGTTTTCTTTTGTTTTTTTGTTTTTGTTTTTTTTTTTTTTAGCAGAATACATTTATTGGGGGAAAGAAAGCCCTTGTCTGAGAGAGGTACAGGAGGGGGTCCTCAAGCGGGTAGTCCTATGAATATGTGTTTTAATTTCTCTTGATTATACACCTAGGAGTAATATTGCTGGATCATAGGATAATGTGTTTAACTTTTTGTGTATGTGTGTGTGTGGAGGGCTGTACTGGGAATTGAACTTAGAGCCTTCAGATTAGGATCTCACTAAGTCACAAAGTTGTTCAAGCTAGACTCAAACTTGACCTCCTGCCTTAGCCACTAGATTGCCAATCACAGATGTGTACCACTGTGCTTGACTTAGCTGAAATATTATAGAAATTTTACTGTATTTTTTGCATTGTACCCTTACAGGTGGCATATAATGTCAATTTCTATAAATCCCTTTAGAAGGAGATGAGGAAAGAGGAGGACAGGAGACAAAACACATTATTTTGCTTTTCAGAGAAGATCTGGTTCAATAAATACCTCTTCCTTGTAGCATCCTGGTGGAGAAGAGGTTCTGCTGGAACAAGCTGGTATAGATGCAAGCGAAAGCTTTGAAGATGTAGGCCATTCCTCTGATGCCAGAGAAATGCTAAAGCAGTACTACATTGGTGATCTCCATCCGGTAAGAACTGTCAAAAAGTGAGGAGCACTTATGCAGAGAAAACTACTACATAGCTGCAGAATGGAATAAAAGAATGATTAAAGTAGAAATTCATTCAACCCAGTCATCAGGCTGAATTTTCTCTAGATATCATCTAGCCTTACAGTAAAACAGGTATCTTTGAAAAGCTAGAGGATTGATTTTGGGTTAATTTTATTATTGATTGATCTTTGTATGGCAGCTAATAACATCTTTACTTAAAATAGTGATTTGGTAGTTCTTAGAAGTCTCATGCCAAAGTTGATAACTATGGGCTTTTAATTCCTTCATACATGGGAGGAGACCCTGGTATGGTGAGAGTAGGAGGTTATTTCTCATGTGCAGACCCTGAAGTTTCCCAGGAGTTCACTGCTAAAGTTATAGTCTCAGTTCCAGCAGTAGAAATTAGCACATAACAAGAGTTCATTTGGGTATGTCTTAACGTGTCTTACAGTACTGTTCTCTTTTCATAGAATGACCTTAAGCCTCAAGGTGGTAGCAAGGTAAGAAGTCGTCAGTTTTTCTTGTGTGTTTCAAATGTTATATATCTGTTTATTTGTTTACTCAAGGAGAATTATTTTGTTAAACAATTATCTTAGCAAGAGAACTTAAAAAGTTTAAAAGTGTTTATTTTTTCCCGAAGCAAAAATCCTGTTTTTCAGAAATTTGGACTCAGTACCTCTCAGGAAAAAGAATAGCTGAGTCTTGGACAGTAGGAAACATTTTGTTAATACTTTTATATGCTTTCTTTTTTTTAAATTGACAATCTAAAGCTATATTTTCTTTATGGTTTTGAAAGAAATCAGTTTATGGGTTCAGTTTATAGAACAGTATCTTACATTATGGGAACAGCTGACAGTAATTGCTTCTATATAAAAAAGATTTGGAAAGTTCTTTCTTATATGTTATCTTTTTTAGAACACAGAGACCTTTCCTTCTTTTTCAAACTTATTTTATTCTGCAAGCTCAGATAGGCTCACACCCTTCCTAGTAACTCAGTGGTATAGCAAAAACAAAAGATTAAATATTGTAGTATTTGGGGTTTGCTTGCTTGTGCATGCTTGTTCTCTCTCTCTTTCTCTCTCTCTCTCTCTCTCTCTCTCTCTCTCGCTCATCTTTTTGAGGTGGGTCTCACTGTGCACTTCACGTTATAGCCTGGGTTGCTCTCTAATTTGCAATGATCTTTATGCCTCAGCCTTCCTACTGCTAGGATCACAGGCATGCACCACCATGCCTAGCCATAGTATTGCAGTATATTTGAAAAACTTAACATATCTACATTATATACCAGGAAAATATGAAAGCTTTGGCTGCCTCCCACAAGCTGGGTGGCTCCATCTTATTTTCTTAACAATTTTAAATAGCTGTCACTGATTTTAAAAGACAATAATTTAAGTTCTGCCTAGAATAGAATAGACACCATACAACCTCTCTGCCTTCTAGGTTCTCACTTCCTGTTCCTCACTGAGCTGGAATTACTGACTAGGCTTGACATAGAGGTTCAGTTTGGCCTGGACAGGAGATTTCTTTCATTTCAGTATCTGCCATCTATCACCCTGCAATCCAGGGTGTTTGTATAAATTAACCCTTCCATCCTGCTAAACTTCACTACTATCACCTATTGAGTTGTTTATGAATGGGGATTAAAATGGTTCATTAAACACATCGTAAACAGTTTGTCCTCCCCTTCTCATACATGTACTACCCATACTTGAAACCTCCCGTGTGATATATATATTAAGTAAAATTTGAACCAAATGTTATCTTGATTAGTATACTGAATATGTCCCCAAAATATATTAGTGATCAATTTTGATGAAAGGATATTCCCATTTTTCCAAGAGATAAATCTTATATCTAAGAGCCACAACCCCATTTATGCACAGCAATCATGAGAGCAGCTTTACGTTAAAACAGTAGAAGAAAATCTTTTTGCAATTACAGTATCTAGAAGTCTATGAATTGCTTTTTGTTGCTCTTTTTCTTGGTAATCTAACAGGTAGATAGAGCTATCTGAGGAATGGAGCTCACTATTCCTCCAGTTCTGTTTCTTGTACCACCTAAGTCAGATTTGCTTGGAATGTACAGAAAATCTATATTTCCTGGGCTTCCTTTACCATGGAATCTCTAGAGGTAGCAATTGAGTGTTTGTATTTCTGTCTGTTTGTCTTTTTGTTTTTGTCTTGAGACAAGGTCTTACTAGGTAGTTCAGGCTGGCCTTGTACTTCTGTCAATCCTCCTGTCTTGTCTCCTAAGTGCTGAGATTATAGGTGTGTGCTTCCAGCTACATTTGCATATTAAATAATCCAGGTGATAAGTAGGTTCCCAAGGACCAAATTTTTACTAAATGATATACCTTTCTTTTCATTTGTAAATTCAGTAAAATTTAATTCTCTTCTGTGGGAAAAACTTACCTGTCTTCTATAAGCCAAAAAATTAAAGAAATTTCCCAGCTGAATTAAAACTTTTGTACCTTGGATTTTTTTTTTTTTTTTTTTTTAAGAATTACAGAGAAAGAGAAAGAGCATTTCAGCTCACCAAGATCATCTCCAAATGTAGTATAGCCTCTGCTGGGGCTAACAGGTGACTGAACAGTGTTTTCACGGCTATTTCCCTCATGTCACTTGTATGTAAGTAACCTGACCTCTTGAAGTAGCATCTGGCTCCTGTGTTTCTAGTCATTCTACCTCATACAAGGAGCCTTTTGGTACATTTTCAAGATCATAGAAGTATATTCCAGGGGCTGGGGAGATAGCTCAATGGCAAAAGCGCCTGCCCGGCAGGTACAAGGCCCTGAGTTCGATCCCTGGTACAAAAACAAAAAGAAATATATTCCAATGTGACTTTAATTCTAGGAGGAATTTTTGATCCCTCAGGTTTCTTTCTTTCTTTTTTTTTTTTTTTTTTTGGCAGAACCAGGGATTGAACTCAGGCCCTTGTGCTTGCCAGGGAAGCACTTATTCTACTGAGCCATCTCCCTGAGCCTCAGATTTATTTCTTGATAAATAAGTGAACACATTAATAGACACTTGCAGGTATAAGCTATAAGTGCCCATTTTATTCATTTTTCTGTCTCTAGCTTTAACATTCACCATCAAGCTGTGGAAGTGAAGTTCACTTCATTAATTATTTGTCTTTATCTTAGTTTATGGTGTCTGAAACTATAAAGAAATGATTTTTTTCCCCCTGAATCTGATTGAAAGAAGACTTCAACCTTAAGGGAGAGGTTTTTTTTTTTTAATGTATTTAGTACATGATCTATAGGGTCTCACTATGTAGATTGACTCATAGTGATTCTCTTGTTTTCAGCCTCCCAAGTGCTTGGATTACAGGCATGCACCACCACACCCAGTCTATCACTGCCTCAGCGTGGCCCAGGGCAGGTTGAACCCTGGTCCAGTCCCCTGAGCTGGTTGGCCCACCCATAAGGGAGAATTTTAGTTGCTAGTCTCCTTCCTCTGTTTCTTTGCTTTTCACCTTTGTATTTTATATCTCTTCTCTGAACTTCACCCCAAAATAATATCCAAAATGTTGCTATTCCAGAGTATAAATCAGGATCTTTTCCCAGTTCTTTTAGAAACTATATTTCAGCTGGCTGTGTTGGCATACTCCTTTAATCCCAGCACTCAGGAGGCTGAGGCAAGAGAACCCACTATGAGTTCAAGGCCAGCCTGATCTGCATAATAAAAAAAGAATGAAAATGAAACTATCTTTCATATTACTTTACAGCAGTCAATGGTTACCATTATTTTATTGTTAGATTGATAATATCTGAGTTGAAGGCCCTGAAATACTATAACTCAGAATTTAAAAATCTTAGAGATTTATAGCTCTGACAGTAGATGTCTTTCATACCTGTATCAGTTAAGTATAATTAACTAGAATTCAAAATCATTTTGACTCTGTGACTCTCTTTTCCATGCTGGGTTAATCTCTATGCTGAGAGCAATCTATCTTCTATTCATATTTGACATAACAGTTTTAGGTCTACTTTTTGGTTATGGAAACTTGTTTTGTTGTTTGTTTTTTTTGGCAGAACCAGGGATTGAACTCAGGCCCTTGAGCTTGCCAGGGAAGCGCTTATTCCACTAAGCCATCTCCCTGGCCCCTATGGAAACTTCTTAGAAACAGACTGAGTGTTATTTATGCTTGGGTACTTTTCTTCCTTGTTCTGCAACATACAGCCCACAGGCATTTTTAGTGTGTGGGTTGCCTTTTTATCATGCATTTACTTCTTGGTTAGCTGTTTTATCACTCAGTTGGCCATCAGTTCAGTAGGTAAAGTACATATCTTTATCTGATGGAAATAGTGGGGACCATTTCTCTGCAGCTTCTGTATTATCTAGGTGTTAGCTCAACTAATTTACCAGTAAAGTCTCCTGCCAGCGAATACACCAATAACTATTTCACCATTTAAAAAAAGAAAATTAATGCATGACATGGTTGAAAAAGTGAAATAGCTCTAAATACTAGAAGTTTTTTTTTTTCTTTAAATGTATTTGGTACAGGATCTCACTACATAGCTTGGACCTGTAGTGATCCTCCTGTTTTCAGCCTCTTCAGTGCTGGGTTACAGGCGTGCTCCACCACACTTGGACTCTGTTGCTTGCTTAGCACGCCTGGGGGCAGGGCCAGTGTGGCATGTGGTGCTAGAGATCAAACCCCTTTCCCTGCGCTTGTGTAAGCAGGCACTTAGTCTGATGAGCTATCTCACCATCCTAAGTATTAGCAGTATTAATATTGCCATACTAGAACTAAGCTCCCAACACATGGACTTTCAAGGAAAACAGTCAAATCATTATCCAGCCATAGTGGTTACATTAAACGAGACTTTTTTCTTTTAAGAGTTCTTTAATATTCTTGTTGTACCTACTACCTAATTTACTAAAGGATTTGAGTGCCTTTTAGACAAGTACTAATTGCTGTTTACTGAAGACTTGTCTAATTGTTTCATTGTTTTTCTGACATTTGTGTTTTGTAACATAGTCTTTTGAAAAGAACTATAGAATGTCACAGCAAAATCATTAAAAAATGAAATATTTTTTCTTGTGATATCAAGGATTAACACCTTGGGAAACTTTAGAAATGATAGGGAGTTTTACAAATGGGATTAGAAGAGCAAGATAGTATCTTTTTCAAATCATCCCTCCACTATTATAATAAATTTTTTCACTTAAATCATTCTGTATTTTAATTGTTTTCTTTAGAGATATATCTTACCACAATGAGTCAGAAATTTTTTTTGCATCTGGATTTTTGAGATAGGGTCTTGATATGTAGTTCAGGCTGTCCTTAAATTCACTGTGCAGCGCTGGCTGGCCTCAAACTCACAGCAATCTTATTTTAGTTGTGCAAGTGCTGGAATAACAGGTATGTACCACCACATTTTGGGAACATTTTTTATTTTTAAATTTTACCTCATCTACTGGGAAATATTTTTTTACCTAACCATGCTAACAGTTAGCTTATGTTCCTTGAGAGGGAGTGATTGTTCAGCTTTGTTTTTTTCTAGAAATAAATGGTTTGCAGCAACTTTTACATTTTAGTGCAGTAGAGCTTTATAAGGAGACTGTCCCCAGGATCCATACCACAGATAAGAGTTGGGACTATAATATGTTGAAGTTATGTACTTTAATCCTCAAACTTATCAGATGCACTAAATAATAAGATTGATATAATAGTAACTCATGTGTAAGGTTCAGGATATCATAGGTAAAAAGTTCCTTACCAGTAGTATTTGAAGCCAAAAGTTCTCAAGTTGTTTTTCATAAGTTACTAGCTAATAGATACCAATGTGTTCTAAATAAAAACTGCAGAAATGCCACCAGACCACCCAAATACATAAAACTACCTTACATTTGCTGAAGGTGACCTCTGGCTTAAAATCTACTTCCTCTGATTTTAAATACTTTGAACCTTCTTGGAACAGCAGACATCTAATTTAGGAATTAAAACATAAGCTCATTGTACACTCCATATAACTTAAGCTTTTGAAAGCCTAAATATAAACTGTAAGCTGAAGGTATAATGTAATGCCTTGTCTCTATGCTTTTTACATGATCATAATTTTAGCTCATTCTTTCTTAACGTGTGTCTTGATGACAGAGTCTTCACACACCACATTCCATTAGCATGTATGTGTACTCCTCTCATGTTTTCTCAGGAACAGAATTCATAGTGAAATCCTTCTCCACTGACCCCAAAATTCCTTCCCACAGGATTGTCAGACAGGACATTCATCATTCTCTTCATCCTCTCAGATTGGGTCAGTACTTTATGGTACACTGCCTTTTGGAAGAATATCTGGGAAAATACTTGGTAAAAATTGTGAAAAGAGAAAAATCTACATGTAGTAGTGCTACTTCAATCTCTGTAGGCACACAAGAATGATGTTTCTTCTCCCTACCTTTGCAAAGAGTGCTTCTCTTATAGAGCTGACAAATGCCCTTGGTTCAGAAAATTCTGTTGAAATAATATGATTTTAGGATGTAAGTTCATCTGATCTGAGCCTTTCATTTTACAGATAGGGAAGCTGATTTAGCACTAAGCTGGACAATATTAGATATAATTTTATTTATGAGTTACTTAAATTTCTCAGGTAATATTTTCTTTTACCCTATAAAGCCCATCATTCATATATTATGTATAGTCTTTTTGAGACAGGGTCTTACTATGTAGTTCAGGCTGGCCTTCAACTCACTTTGTAGCCCAGGCTGGCCTCGAATTTATGGCAATCCTCCTGCCTCAGCCTCCCGAGAATGCTACTACAGCCAGCCTATAAGTATATTCTTGAGGAAATTAAAACTGTCACTTTGAATTTTAGGAATGAATTTATTTATTTTATTTGTGTTGAGTACAGGGGCTGGGGAGATAGCTCAGAAAATAAGCACTTCCCTGGCAAGTACAAGGCCTGAGTTCAATCCCCAGTTCTGCAAAAAAAAAAAAAAAAAAAAAAAGATGGCAATGTATTTAGTATAGGGTCTATAGGGTCTCACTATACAGATCAGACTTGTAGTGATCTTCCTGTTTACAGCCTCCCAAGTACTGGGATTACAGGTGGGTTCCTCCATGCCTAGCCATGAATGAATTTTATTTAAATAGTTGATTTCTTTAGTTTTGAGCTAAAATCATAGGAATTTTGTTATTTGTAGGTATATTCCAAGCTAATTAGAGAATAAAAAAGATTGCATATTAACTACCTGGTAGTGCTGATGCTAGAGCTTCAGATTTAACCTGTTCTCATAACTGAAATCATAGTGTCATAATTTACTTTCAATCTGAATGTGAATATATACCAGATATGCTTGAACATTCACAGACATAAGCTGAAGCCAGCTATAATTTGTAAGAATTTCACTTACGTATCTATGAGATTCAGTGCTCTGGAATGGAGATAAGGATCGGGGAATTGTGAATAGAGGAAGAGTGGAGGTGAAGAAAGATTATATGTCAGAATATTTTTCTTTTCAATTTTGTAAAATTAAAAGTCCAGAAATGGGCTGAAGATGTGGCTTAGTAGTAGAGCTGTTGCCTGCCATACACAAGGCCCTGGGTTCAATTCCCCAGCAACACACGCACACACACACGCGCGCGTGCACACACACACACACACACACACACACACACACAGATTAGAACAGAATGGAACAGACTAGAACAGAATAGAATAAAAAATAAAATAAATTTTAAAAGAAGCTTAATTTGAGGTTTCTTTTCAAACTTGGCTGAAGGACTTGGCTGTTAAGCACATGTGTCTTCAACATCTTTTACTATGTAGTACTCGACTAAAAGTGAAGCTGCTATGATTTGGCATTTACAGGCTATCCATGTCTCTGTCTACTGCTTGCTTCACTGTGTTAGGCAAGTTGGCCATTTTGCCTCCAGGGATAAGTTTATCTTAAACAGAAACATTTCAATGTACTTAGTTTAGAAAAACAAAACTATATATTTTCAGTTACTTATTATTTAGAAGAAATGTTTATGATTTTAGAATATTGCAGTCTTGGTTGTTTTTTCATTCTTCTGACATTGATAAGGCTCACTCTAGTTAGCACATGTCTCGGACTTTGGGTTGTGAAGGGGCCTAAAAACTTTGAAATGTAGAGAATTCATTTATATTAACTTTGACTTTTAATGTAATTATAGATTATACATACACACACATATATAACTTTGTGATGCTCTCATACAAGCCTTTCATATGATTCTAAGGTTTAAAAATTTTTTATAAGTAACTTTTTGTTCTGTGAATCTTTGGTGTATGTATGGATGAGGCAACAGACTGGACATTTACTTGATGGAATTCAATTATTTCTTGGCTACTGTAGTGGCTTGTTAATAGGGCAGCATTATAAATTAGTGTAATGAGGGTCGGGGAGATGGCTCAGTGGAATAAGCGCTTCTGTGGCAAGCACAAGGGCCTGAGTTCAATCCCCAGTTCTGAAAAAAAAAAAAAATAATAATAATAATGTAATGCAACTACCTTAACACCTCCCAAATCTGTAAGATAGTAAGTTTTGTTGTATTTCTCAGAGAAGATGAACCTGCAACATGTATTTAATTAGCCAACTGTGTGCTCAGCTAGCAGAAATGTCCCAGATAACAATGACCATCAAGGTCTTGAAGAAGTACGTAGTAGTGTATTAGTGCAGGTTTTTTCTAAAACCTTTCATTGGAAGTTTTGCTTACCTATATGCTAATTTCTTTCAGTTTGGGGCATGTGTTCATTTGCATGGCAGTGTTTTGAGATAGAAAATTAAAACTCATTTAATGGTCTGCTGTAAAATATTTCTGGGCCAATATGTATGATTCCTGGAAATTGTTGAAAATTGTTGGTAAGCAGAGTTAATACACCATATTCATACCCTGCGTACTTCTGCATATTGACCACAATGATATTTTGGGCAGCAGCAACCAATGCTAATGGGTTATTGTCCTCTGGCAGTAATTTAGCAGGCTTTTTATCTGTATAGCTAATTAACAGCTGTAGTAATTTCATTTAACATATACTTAAGTTGAGTAAATATTTATTAATAGTAAATAAGATTTTATTGAGATACGATTCACATGCTATACAATTTAACTATTTAAAATGTTCAAGTGGTTTTTAGTGTATTCACAAAACTGTCTGAGGACACAATTAATTCTAGAACAGTTATCACTCCATTGGTGACATTTTCCATCTTCTTCTTCTCACCCAATCCCCAGCATAAGGCAAAGGCTCCTCTACTTTTCTGCCTCTGCTGTTCGTTCTGATCCAGATCTTTTATGTAAATAAATCTGTGTAGTTCATGGTCCTCTGTGCTTGGTTCTTTCATTTAGCATATTTTGAAGGTTTATCCAAGCTGTCACATACATTGCATTTCACAGTTAACATAGAAGAGTTTGGGGGCTTTTAAAAATATTTCCAGGGTATGTGATCTTTAGTACTGCCAGTGGCAAACCCAGAGGAATCAGGCCTGTTATTGTGACTATGTATGATTTGTATTATTCGCATTTCTTTTCTTCTTTTTACATTTAAAAAGCTTTAGGTCATTTCTTTGCTTTCACTAGTGACTTTTTACTAGTAAGGACCAATGTTACCAGAGATAAGATTCTCAGCCCTTATATTCTCAGCAATATAAGTCTATATTGCTTATAGACTTATAAACATCAAAATGCATGAAGTTCTGTTATTAGCTACAAAAAGGCTTGTATGTGCTGTGTTAATCTTTTTTTTTTTTTTTTTTTTTTTTTTTTTTTTTTTTTTTTTTTTTTTTTTTTTTTTTTTTCTTTTTGGACTTGTGTCTTCTTCAGGATCCTTCGAAAAATAATTCTTGTAGAAGGTCAGTATCCCTTTCTCAGACTTCCTTATGCTGTATGTAATGTCTGGCAAGAAATTCTTCTATAAACATATGTGTATAACATAAGTTTTTTTTTTGCGGAACCAGGGATTGAACTCAGGCCCTTGCGCTTGCCAGGGAAGTGCTTATTCCACTGAGCCATCTCCCTGGCCCCTAAGAATATGGTTTGATAGTTAATTCTTTTGGTTCAAATCATTACAAATCCAGTAATTCTTTGATATTAGCAAAATTAATTTTTATGGTTTCATTAACTTAAAAGGTTTATGTCTTAAGTAATTTTTTTTTTTTTTTTTTTATGTTTAGTACAGGATCTTCAGGGACTCACTACATAGATCAGACTCGTAGTGATTCTCCTGTTTTCAGTCTCTCAAATTCTGGGATTACAGGTGCACACCACCATGCCCAGTCTCCATTGCTGTCTTGGCGTGCCCCAGGGATGGGGCTGGCATGTCACATTGGGGATTGAATCCCAGCGTGCCCAAACTCTGCCTAAGCAGGTGCTTTAGTCCACTGAGCTATGTGGCCAGCCCTTGCCTTAAATAATTTTTAAACTTTATTGTGACATCAATGAGAGGCCAGTACATGGAGAAGTAACTGCTATTAAGTAAAGGCCTGGAAGTCTGTAGCTCAGCCCAGCTATGTGACTTCCATTTACAACTTAATCTCATGTAATCTGCACAGTCACTCTGTAAGGTAGGTGCTGTTATTATATCCTACAGAAGAAAAAAATTGTTAGTCATGTTTAGCAATTTTGGTTTTCTCAAAGATTTACTTGGGCTGAGGATATAGGTTAGCGGCACAACATCTGCCTGGCAAGCACAAGGTCCTGAGTTCGATTCTCAGTACCTCCCCCAAAAAAATTAAATTAAAAAAAGAGAGAAAAGTATAAATTACTATCCCATAAAAGTTTCTATTTGAGATAACTTGGCTTGGAGAAAAATATTCATACAGATTATATAGAATTAACTATTTTGTCTTTTTGAGGCAGCACTTCACTTTGCAGTTCAGGCTGGTCTTGAACTCACTTTATAGCCCAGGCTGGCCTCAAACTTGCAAGGATCCTACTGCCTCAGCCTCCTGAGTGCTGGGATTATAGGCATGTGCGAGTGTACCCAGCTGTTTTATCTTTTGGAGATTTCAAAAGATTAAGATTTCTTTGAGGAAAGGCCAGCCAGATAGCTCAGCATATTAAAGTGCCTGCTTAGGCAGATGCAGGGACTGGGGTTCAATCCCTGATATGCAGTGCCAGCCCTGCCCCCAGGGTACACTGAGCTGGTGATTGGGACTGTCTGTAATCCCAGCACTTAGGAGGGTGAAAATAGGAGGATCATTATGAGTTCAATCTGTGTAATGAGACCCTGCAGGCCCTTTTTTACATTTAAAAAAAAGTATTTGAGGAAAAGAAAAAACATGTCCCCTACATAAAATATTATCTTTTATTTGAAATAAATTCAGTTTTCTTAGGTCCAGCAAAAAGCTACATAAAGAATTTGTAGTAGATTTATGTTATGCATAATACTGATTAAACTATTATGGAGAATACATAAAGAATTCTTGCAGATGAGCTTTTAAAAATAATTAAGTAGAATATGAGGAAAAAGACCTAAGCATTTTATAAGAGAGAAAAAAAAAACACACAACACAAATATAAGCATGTAGATAAAAAGACTGTATCAGAGATACAAATTAAAATTATAGGCACAAATAAAAGTATAGGTATACACCTACATTGGAAAAAGATTTAAATTCTGAAGATAAGAATTTAGGAAGTGGATTGTCAAGACTCTTAAGCACTCTTAGGGGAATGTAAATGGATACTATTGGCTTGGAAGGCAATTTGACATTATCTAATAAATGTCTCAAATAGATGACTCAAATTTAAGACTACTATTAGGGCTGGTGAGCTAGCTCAGTGGACTGACTAAGCCCCTCCATGGACAAGCCTGTGGCCTGGGGTTTGATTGCTGGTACCACATGCTGTACAGGCCCCACCCCCAGGCACGCAGAGCCAGCTGCTGAGATCCTGTGTGGTGGTGTGTGCCTGTAATCCCAGCACTGGGGAGGCTAAAAGCAGAAGGATCACTGAGTTAGAGCTCCATGGTGAAACCCTGTACCAAATACATTTAAGAAAAAAAGTGAGTCAGTTTTAAGGATATGCTCAGTAGACAGGCTAGATGGAGTGGCACATTCCAGTTGTCCAGCTTCTCAGAGGCTAAGACATGAGTGAACCCAGGAGCTTGAGAACAGCCTGAGAAAGATAGTGAGAGAATTGTCAAGGAAAGAAGCCTTTTATTGGGTTAGGCATCAAAATAATTATTAAATAATTTTTCCTAGCAATGTAATTTTTTTGGAAAAATATGGCTAAAATGCCAGCTGAACCAAAGACTTAAAAGAAAATGTAGGCCAGGTGTGGTGGTGCATGCCTGTACTCCCAGCACTCAGGAAGCTGAGGCAGGAGAATTGCCATGAATTCAAGACCATTCTGGGCTACATAGTGAGTTCCAGGCCAGCATGAACTACATAGTAAGACCCTGTTTCAAAAAGAAAAGCAAATTTTAGCCAGGTGTGATGGTACACACCTATAATCCCAGCACTTGGGAGATTGGAATTGCCACAAGGTCCAGGCTTACCCAGGCTACAGAGTGAGTTCAAGACCACCTAAGCATAGCAAGACTCTTTCTCAGAAAAAGCAAACCAAATAAACAAAAATCAAAAAAGGGAAAAAAAATTTAAATAGGCGAAGGTAGCCAGGCATGATGGTGTACATGTACATACCTACGTAATGCCAGCAGTCTGAAAGCCTCAATTAGGAGTATCACAAGTTCAAACCCAGTTGGGCAATTTAGAGACTGAGACCCCCACCCCACCATCTCAAAAAATAAAGGGGGGAGCGCTGGGGGTGTCACAAAGGCTCTGGATTCTACCCTCTAGTACTATGAGCAAAGGAATAACCAGATGTGGTAGTTCATACCTGTAATCTTGGCACTCAGGAGGCTGAGGCAAGAGGATCATTACCAGGCAAGCCTGGACTACTCAGTGCATTCAAGGCAGGCCAAAATACATAGCAAGACCCTTTCTAAAAAAACAAAAAACAAAACAAACAAGAAACAGGGAAGGGGGGATATGTGCCCAGTATACCAGGAATGTTTACAAGAATGTTCATAGCAAAAAAAAAAAAAAAAAATGTTCATAGCAACATCATACAAAATATTTAAACATTAGGCAGTTTCTAAATATTCATCCAGTAATAAAGTGAATGAATAAATTATGGTATATTCATGCAGTAAAAATAAATGGATCTTAAATAAGTGCAGTAACTTCATACAGTAACCTGGATGAATTTCCAAGAAGAAAATTGTTTTATTGTTTATAAGAGGTTATTAAATTTATATCAACTGTAGTTCAGTGTAAATGTGTTTTTCTCTCCTCAGTGGCAGCTAAGTAGTAGGAAAGATTCCTATGAAGATTGATGGCCAGCCATTGTTTTTTTGCACTGAGGACTTTTACTTCAATGTTTTCTCATGATCCAGTGCTGGGGCTTCAGCCTTTTGTTGTTGCTTTTCAAAAGGTCCGAGTTCATTTCTCTTCTGGAGAGGGTACGTGAGCATGCCCATGAGCTGCTCGGCGTTGCACATGCCATTGTGATAAATTTTATAACTGAGGCTGCCTGGTGAGGACTGAACTTGTTCAGGGCAGCTTTCTGCCTTACTTAAGTCCCATGTGCTAGCCGTGTTCAGGCAAAGAGAAGTGTGCTTGATACGAACCTCAGCTGGAGGCTTTGACTTTCCTCTTGCCTTAGCCTCCAGATGCTGGGACTATAGGTATGTGCTATAAAGAAGAAAAATTTAGGGCTGGGGATGTAGCTCAGTGGCACAACTGCTGCCTTGTCACAAGGGTGAGATCCTGAGTTTGATTCCCAGGACCAAAAAGAAAAAAAGGAGAAAAAAGTAAACTGTCCATGATCTGATAACCCGGATATAACCATTATAAGCCTTTGTAGAACTACCTATAGAGGTGTATATATTTTTAGATTTTTTTTATCCTTTTAAATTTTTTTTTTTTTAATATTGGCATTCTAACATAGTTTGGATATGCCAGGGTTGGTGGCACATGCTTATAATACTAGCACTTGAGATGCAGAAGGATTGCCATGACTTTGAGGCTAACCTGGACTGTATAGCAAGTTCAAGCCAGCCTGAACTACGTAGCAAGACTCTATCTCATAAAACAAGGGCTAAGGACCAGTGAGATAGCTCAGTGGACTAGAGCTCCTGCTTTGACAGGCACAGGGACAGGGTTCAGTCCCCAGTCCTGCATGCCACGACACCTCTGTCCCCAGGGGTGTGCTGAGCTGGTGACCAAGACTGGGTGTGGTGGCACATGCCTGTAATCCCAGCACCGGGGAAGCTGAAAACAGGAGGATCACTCCAAGTCTGAGGTGCATAGTGAGACCCTGTAACAAATTACATAAATGGAAAAAACAAAACAAGGGCTGGCAGTGCCTGCCTAGCAAGCACAAGGTTATGAATCTTAATTCCTGGTAGCAAAAACAAAACAAAACAAAATAGTTTGGGTTTTTTTTAACTACTGTGTGATGAAAGTAAATAAACTTCCCCAAATAAAGTCAGAATTGCTTGCCCACATTAAGTATCACAGTGTCGATTCTGAAAGAGTGTATCTGCTATAAAATACTCACAAGTTCTCTGCTCTTTTCCCATTTCTAGTTGCTGGTCATACTGGATTCTCCCCATTGTAGGCGCTGTTCTCCTAGGTTTCCTGTATCGTTACTACACTTCGGAAAGCAAATCTTCCTGAGGAGATCTCATTGAAGCCTGGGAAACACATCCACTTGGAAGTGGGAGTGAAAATTAGACTTGCTTGGGGGGCTGCAGTGGTACCCCTCGAATCCTGCCAATTGTATTCTTTCCCCTTAGAGTCAAGACAGTTGACCCGACACCTGCCTCCATTGTGGGACCAGTGTCCTTCCTCTCTCAGGGCCTGACTTCCAGAGCACCTGCTCACTGCTGGGCCCTGGCCAGTACTCCTTCCTGTCACTGGTGTCCACAAATCCCTTGTACTTCACAAGTTTATGTTGCTAGTTGCAGTTCACATTGCTGTGGTGATATCACCCTGTGGGAAAAGATGCCTGCTTTCCAATACTTGTCCAAGAGAGATTCTTTCTTTGTTTTTATTTTTTTGTAGTACCAGGGATTAAACTCAGGACCCTGCGCTTGCCAGGCAAGCGTTTATTCTACTGAGCTTTCTCCCTGGCCCTATTTTTGTTTTTTGAGACAGGATCTCACTGTGTATTTTGGTCTGCCTCCAAACTTGAGGCAATCCTGCCTCAGCCTCCTGAGTGCTAGGATTACAGGTGTGTACCACCATGCCCAGCTTCCTTTAGAGATTCTTATTAGGGTAGCACTCTGGTTTTGAAATTTTTCTTTTTCCATTTTTAAAAAGGTTTTAAAATTCTGATTTGATTCTATTATTTGCCATAAGGGGTTTTAGTTGTGAAGTAAAAGTGCATACCTGTTATTTACAATGTGGCTGCCAACTGACCTTGCTCCTATTTATATAGGAGATGTGGGGTTATTTCTTCCAGGCCAGTGTAGCTGGCAGCACGTCTGCCCACAGCCCAATTTCCTGGGTGCCCGACAGACTGCTCTCCTTTGCTTTCAGGGGTAGGAGCTGTCCACAAAAGAACGGAGTAGGGTAGCTGAGCCCTGGCAAGTGAAGCATCATCATTTTTTGAAAAATATTTTTAAAACACTAGTTTACTAGGATAGGAGTTTAAACCAACATTTTTTTCTTTTGTTGAGTCCCAACTTCTAATCATCTCTTTTTGTCCTCTCTATTGGTAAAAATATAAATGTATAATTATGTCTGTACAGCTTTACCAACAATTCTTACTGCTTTTTGTACATTGATTAGCAAATTTTTGATTCTGTATTTTACAAAAGCAAGAACGAAATAACTTGCATATAAAATGTCATTTGAAAATGAAAGATCATGACAAGAGTCTTTTGCATTTCGTCTGTATTTTTACTTCCATGGCTCCAACTTGTGGTTTTGTTTTACTCAAAGTAAATAATGAAAAAAAAAAAAAAAACTTGTAGATTTTTTTTTTTTTTTTTTTTTTTTATGTTTGTCTCAGTGAAAAGTAGGTTATGTAGAATTATATTGCCAGGATTTCTGTGGTATCTTTGATTTTATTTTTTCCCTCAGGGAAGCACCTGGGTAGAGTCTGCTGGCTGTTTTGGCCAAAATCTTTGATTTTTCTCCATGTCCTTTGAGGATTACCTGCCTAGTTCTGGGCCATGGTCATGTCCAGCAGGGAACAACTGGGTTAAAGTACCAGAGACGCTGCCCAGGATTGAGCTTGCCAGGGACTTGACAAGACAGGAAACTGTCCAGAGAATCAGTCTGCCCATGCAAATGCTTAAGACAGTTCAAATCAGGTCTTGTATCCTGTGATTTACAATTGAATGGATTCTGAATGCATCAGGGTAATATTAAGCTTGCGTTTACATACTGTGACACTGTGGAGTAACTCCTGGCTGATTTTTAGGTGTCAGATATACTTCAATCAAACCATTATCTTTGGAAATAGTAATAAAATTATAAGATGTACTTTGAGAAAATTAATGAAAAAATGGGTATTACATAACAAGTGGTAGGACCTGATGCACCTCCATTCAAATACAAGGAAGGTTTCCTGAAATAAGGGTTGCAGTGTAATTGCTGTAATATCGAAGTTGTGTGATTGTAGGGAGTAGCACATCTGGGCAGAGAGGAGGGACAAAGGAGTACTGAGGAGCAGGAGAGGTACATTCAAGCTAAGCTAACAGTAAGCCGGAAGATAACTTGGGTCAATTGTAAGTGTGTTGGCAGTCTCCACAGCTCAATGAAGAACGTCTGGCTTATAAGAAATGTTAAAGAACTATAGTCTGCAGCAAAATTGCTATTTATGACATTTCATATTTCAAGGGTAAACAATTCAAAAAGTATGTTTTTCTATTCCAGATTGGGGATTTTTTTTTTTCTCTGTTTATATTTGGACTTGTTTTTTGCTGAGAGCCAGAAGGAAAAGTTTTTCAGACTTTGTCTCTATTGTCTGTGGAATTCATCCAGTACCCAGGGCCACTTTTGAACTACTGCTAATATGATGTCACTTTGAATTATAAAAAAAAACTTCTAGCTTCACATACTATAATTCCTCCCACATAAATAGAAGGTGGAAGTTCTTAAGAGAGTTTACAAAGGCTTGACTCGACGATACAGTACAGGGTAGATGGCACACTACGGTATATAAAGTGTAGCTCACTGGCCAAATCCAGCAGAAGGACATTTTGTTTAGGTACTAGAGTTGAATTCTTAAAACAGTTTTGTCATCAGTAGGTTGTGAAAAAGCCCTTCATGGGTCGTGTCTGCTGATGTCCTTTGTGTTTGGTTGCTTGGTCTGAGGAGGACCAGCTGCCGCTGGGCACCGTACTATCCTCACAGTGGCGATGGTCACAAAAGGAGGCAAGGGACATTTTATGCCACCAAAATGCAGTGTTAGTATCCATTCTCCAAAATTCCCCAAGTCTTGGCTCTTAGGCTCTGCTTCTCATATTGAGACAACTTTCACATTTATAAAGATAAGAGAGCAATTGGAACAAAATGTATATCATGTCCCAATCTCACATGACCACTTAGGCAGAAACAAAAATTCTTTGGAACTAATCATTTGAGCTTGTAGGGTTCTACCAGTTGTCATAAACACGTTGCTCACTTAGTGCCAACATGGAACAGGAGACCAGGTAGTCATTACTTATGGCATCTCAAGCTTAAAATCTGAAGTGAGAGCTATCTGGTTAAATTCCATTTTAGGAGACTGAGATGCAGAATGGTAATAGTTTTGACCACTGACTAGGAGAAATAGATTCAGACATGTCTTGCCTCAACAAGAAATTGATTTTATTAACCATCCCATTCTGTTGCCAAATAGCACGTAAGTAATGGGGAGTTTAGTCACATTTGGCTGCTGTGTGCTGAAGACTCCAGGTTTGGGATTTGTGGGGTTGACGGAGGAGGAAGGTTGTAGAGAAGCAGAGAAATTTGTTGAGTCCCTTAGCCTGTGTGCAGCCTCCTCACGGCTTTTGGTAGCTGCTCAAGCCCAGGCCTATCTCCTGCGTTTGCTGTTTGGGCAAAAGATTATTTTACTTGTTTAACTTTTTTTTTTTTTTACTTCACCCTGAACTGTGAATGCATATAACATTCCTTTAATTAATGTTAACATTCCATCTGTGTACTCAATAATGGCATTTGTTTACCTATCTTATTTCAGCATTTTTGAACAAAGATCTTTGTCTCTTCAGCTGGAATGTGCACACAGTGAATGTTTGTTAGGAATATGCACAAGAAGAGATTATTTTACTTTTTTTGCCATGATTACAGATGTTGTTTTGTTTCTGCTTTCCTTAAATTTTTTTTTTTTTTTTTGGCTTGCAAAAGTGAATCACTGTAATGCTCAGGTGTTTTGGATAAAAATAATTTGGAAGCATGAAACTCACCTGTGTCTGCTGATACCAATGTTTAGTGTGATTTGGAGAATTCCATTGTTCTTCTGGATTCTTGCTGCTGTTCTTTGCTGAAAGTGAGTTTCTTATTTGATAATCATGAGATGCAAATCTAAAAGCTTTTGCCATAGTAATCGATGTGAGTTGGAAACCAGGTAGACAGTCTGAGGTTCAGTTTCTGCTAAACCCATCTGATAAAAAAGAATCCAATACAAAGTAATAATGTTATCTGCAATGTCAGGCTTAAAATGATTGTTTTTCTTGGAAATAGCTAAACTATTTAATGTCAGGGAAAATTAAACAGAAAAGTTGAAGGTCTAGTGGCTGTGTTAATAAAACAAGAGAAATAAACCACTTTTATAATTACTCATAAAACATACTGATAAGTCTAACATTAGGTTACTGATGAAAGATGGTCCATTAGAACTTCGATATTTCACTACCGCAGGAATTGAGCATTAGTAACTGGAAAAGGCAGCTCCATTCTTACTATCACCGTTTTGATTCTAATTTTTAATCTTTGATATGAATAAAAAATCATCAAAGCACTCTTCCTGATGCTGAGTTTTTAGAAGCTACTTGGCAGATTCTGGCTGACTGATGATAAACTGAGGCGGGAGATTGTAAGTGAGCCTCAAATCCCTTGTGGAATCAGTGCGTGCATGTGCTACTGAGGGTGGAACCTGGAGCATTGTGCATGGTCAGCAAGTGCTGTACTGCTGAGCCACATCTTCAGCCCGGTAGCAAAAAAGAGTTTCTTGAGTCTAGATTTGGACTATGTTGCTGGAAACACCTTTCTGTAAGAGGTAGTCTATAAAGAGCAGAGAATAATAGATAAATCAGGCATGTGCTATAATAATACAATGCAAACTCAGGAAGCTGAAGTAGGAGGGCCTCAGACAGGGTAACTTAGACTATTTCAAAAAGAGTTGGGGTTATAGCTTAATAGTAGAGCCCTTGCCTAGCATGGGATAGGTTGAATTTCCAGTACAGCAAAAAATACAATTAAAAAATTTTTTTTGAGTGAGGATTACAGTATTGATGAAATCCTTAAAGAGCAAGATGAAAAGCCCTTACATAATTTCACCTGGATAAGATATAACTTGGAGCTGGCATGGAGTTCATGCCTAAAATGAACTTCTTGGGAGGCTGAGGCTCTTAAGAGGATTGCAGGTTCAAGTGCAGCCTGGGCAACTTAGCAATATCCTGTTTCAAAAAAGGCTAGAGGTGTAGCTCAGTTATTGTTATGGCATGAAAGGAGTGGAGTGGGAGAGAGCACAGCTCAGTGCAGATACAATGCTGCATGTAAAAAACGTGGTGTGCCAGTCTCAGGGCTGTTTTCTATTATTTGGTCCCAATCCTGATCTCTGTGACTAAAACATTGATGTTAACTTTTAGAACCCCATGCTTCTAGCTGCCTGTGCAAGGCTCTGCCCAGTGATAGCATTATGTTTAATCCTTACCCAGCCGTCCTCAGGGGAGGGGTTGCTAGAACATTCGCCTTACGGAAAACTGTGTTCAGAGATGTGAAGTCCCTCAGCCAGGGCCACGCAGCTGAGCAGAGGGGAAGGAGACTTTAGCCTCAGCATCAATAAAGATGATAATGACGGTCAACTTATTCACCACCAGAAAGTAGACACTCAGTCCAGGCATTTTAAGTATTAAAAAAAAAAAAGTATGGTTTACTCTGATAAGTATTTTGCTAATAATTACTGAGTGAATAAAAGAGTGAGATGACAAAAAAAAAAAAAAAAAAAGAACCCCATACTGACTAGGGATTTAGCTCAGCAGCACAGCACCTGCCTGGCCAGTGCAAGATCCTGAGTTTAATTCCCAGTACAAAAAGAAAAAAAACCCAAAAACACCAACAAAAACCCCATGGGCCTGGCAGGAGTAAAGCCAAGCCAGTCCCAGTTGCTTGAATTTCATTTTCCATAAAGAAGCTTACTTAGGATCTTTATTACAGTTTTTCAGAAGTGGAGGTGGAATTAGCTTATAGAACAGCAGAATTATGTTTGCCAGGAAAACAAATTTCAGATATCTGCCCACTCTGTTTTTAGTACCTAAAATAATACGGGATGAATAGAGATTGAATTGGGAACCATGATCAAGGAGGAAAAGCCAGTGACCTCCAGCTCCCCTGATGTTTCCTCTGGCTTCTTAGCCCTCCTGTTGTGGATTTGCTCCTAGCTCTCAGCCTGGCAAGCCCTCTTACTCTGTAAAAGACAAAACTAGCGCCTCAGTGTGCTTCTCTTTTATCTTTAAATTCTGTGAAACAAAACCATACCCAGTAGTATGTCTTAGAAAGAACATTTGGAAGAAGTAAAATTAGGCTGTGGGGAGATAGCTCGGCAGTCTAAGCACCTGCCTGGCAAGTACCAGGGCCCAGGTTCAATCCCCAGTACCACCTATGGTGCAGGCCCTGAAATTGTGGTATACATGTGTAATCCCAGTGCTGAGGAGGCTGAGACAGGAGGATCACTATGAGTCCAAACTGTATAGTGAGACCCTGTACCAAATAAATAAGTAAATGAAGTAAACTTGATTTGCTTATCCATTAGAACAGACTAGTGCAATGAACTAGTGCAATTTCACTTGAATATCTCTAGCACCTTTGTATAAGGCTATACACAACTCCTAGACATTTCATGCAAACCAAAAGTCTTGAGCTAGTTTAAATTGGGTTTCTGAAGCCCACCAATTCTGACCAAGGTGCAGCATTATGCTAGACCAGAAAGAGACCTTAGTGGATTCCAGGTTTTTGTTCACTTGCTTTTGTTTTTTGCAGTACTAAGGGTTGAACCCGGGTCCATGGCACCAAGTTTATCCTCAGGCCTTTAATTTTTTTTTTTTCATTCAAATTTTAAGACTGGATCTAGTTAAGGGCTTGAACTCTTCCTTGGCTCCTGGAGTGCTAGGTCACAGGTGTCGGCCACCGCTGTCAGCAGTGTGCTTCATTGTGACATCACCTTGCAACATTAAAAATACCCCCTCTCTGCTATAGATCAACTACAAGGAAAGAGCTGCAAGAACTGATAGATTTTCAAATATGTTTTTATTTTTTGCCATATGAAAGTTGGAAGGATAGATTAAAGGTACAACACAACTAAACAAATGTGGGGATCACCAGTGATTTCTTCTGAAAAACCAAAATGGATGTACAAGAAAAAAATGTTGTAAAATTGTATTTACATAAATGGTAAACAAAAATTACAATATGTAGGATCATAGTTTCCACAAACCCATAATACCTCTATCAGATATGGAAAACTATTTGAGAAATAGCGGTGTCAATGTGTCCTCTGGGTGTGGAGCTGTCTACCAGAAGAAACACCATAAAAAGCTGGAAGAGTTTTTCTGTGCTCAGCATTGGGTGTTGCGGGGAGATGAGCACAGGACCACTTGTTTTAGAAGCTAGTGGGCTTTGCTGGGTCATTAAGTGCCCCCCTCCTCTATGCCTAGTTGCAAGACAAACCTGCTGGGGAGAGCAGAATGCTCTGTTATTAATAAGAACAAAGTTGACTGTATCTTAAGCCAGAGCAGGGGAACGTTCGGACCTTCCTTCAGTTAGTAGGGCAGGTGTAGCTGGAGTCTGCAGTCCCTGATGAGAGAGGAAGACTCTTGGCCTCTCACAGTGGGGTCCTGTCTGCCTCCCAACTTCTTGCATGAAGGAGCACTGTGAAGGGCTGGCCAAATAGCTCAGTGGATTAAAGCATCTGCAAGCAGGCACAGGGGCTAGGGGTTTGAAGCTGGGCCTGCCATGCCAGCTCTGCTTCAGGGGTACACTGAGGCAGCAATTGAGACTGGGCGTGGTGGCGTGTGTCTGTAACCTCAGCTCTTAGGAGGCTGAGGATGCTGTGAACAGGTGGATCACTAAACTCTGATCCAGTAGCGAGACTGAACACTATGTAGATCCTTCCCTAAAATACAAAAAAAAGAAAAAAAGGAATACTGTGAAGACAGGCATGGGTTGAGAAAACCTCTTTATTTGGGGGTGAGGATAATTTGCTATCCTCACCCCCAAGGACTCACCTTTCCCACAGTAAGGGCCCAGTGAGGCGGGCCTCTAGACGTGCACAGGTGGGAAAGAGCCAGGTTTCTTTAGTAGAAGACTCCACTTTGTGGACTGTGCGCATGTGTTAATGATATTGATGAAAAATAATTCTGTTTTTAAAAATGGAACCACAAACTTTTGGGAATGCATTGTCATTTTCTTCTTCCCTTTTTTAGCATTTGTCTGGTATAGAACACACTGGCCAACTGCAGTAACCCTTTCTGTCAATATGTGCCCCACACAGTCCTGGTGCTTACTAGGTGATTTATAGATACTGCCTTGTTTGAGCTTCTATCAATGCCATGAAACAAGTGCTTTTTTTTTTGGCAGTGCCAGGGATTGAACTCAGGACCCTGCACTTGCCAGGCAGGCACTTATTCTACCGAGCCATATCCCTGGCCCTACAAGTACTTTTAATTATTTCCAGTTTATAAGAAAGAGAAAGTGAGTCATGAAAAGCTATGACTTGCACAGTGGCACAAAGTAAGGAGTGAGTTGACATAGGCACCAAGGTGCTGACCCCTACTTATCTTCCTTTAACCAAGGAGCTGCAACATTTTAGTGAAGTACTTCACATGCATTGTATGCATTTAAAGCCATCTCTATTTGCTCCTAAGGAGAGGTTTCAAACTGGGCACAGCCTAAACCTATAATCCCAGCACTTTGGAGGTGGAGGAAGCACAGGAGGATGACATGAATTCAAGGCCAGCCTAAATTACATAGTGAGACCCTGCCTCAATAAAACAACAGCAACAGCAAAATAAATAAATGAATAATTAAAATTAAAGGAGAGCTTTCATTTGTCTCATTATCTCCTTTTCAGAGGACTTATTGTGAGAACATGTGCTGGTCTATGACTCTACCATTTGTCTTAAATTAAGAAATAATAGTGGTGTAAAATAATTATTTGAGTTTATAGTGAACTTTTATATATTGACATGAGCAGGAATTAAGACATGCTGTTTCCCGGGGAAGACTATACTGGGTATAGGTAAGTTTGTTTGATGGCTAAAACAAACAAAATGATAAATCTTTTAAAACAGAAAAGTTGAAGGAAGGGGACCAAAAGGTCACCTGTTCCACATTCAAAATAATTGGCAGTGCTTTGATGTATTAACTTTTATCTATTTTCTTCTAGTGTTTCTTCTATGCATTTTTTCTGGCACAAATATAGTCTTCTTTTTCTTTACTATTATTATTTTTTTCTTTACTTATTATTGTAAAGAAATATGGTGATATTTCCTATTATAAATGCTCCATTTGATTCTATAAAATGTCCAAGAGATTTTTTTTTTTAGGATTCATTTGGTTTTTAATAATCTATTATAAACTGGGCACGGTCTTGTATGCCTATAATCTCAGCAGGCAGGAAGCATGTGGTGATTTGAGGCCAGCCTGGATTACATAGTAAACTGAAGGCTGGTCTGAACTACAGAGTGAGAGCCTGTGTCAAAAAAAGGGAGGAGAAGAGCTGGGCTATAGCTCAGTGGCAGTGCACCTGCCTGGCAAGTATAAGGTCATGAGTTTGAGTCCTGATACCAAAAAAAAAAATTGTTATAAACAGCCTTACAAAACTGTCAGAAAACTTTATTCTTCGCTTTTTTTTTTTTTTGGCCCCCTCTAAGGATACATGTTTTTCTCTGGAATTATTGGGCCAAAGATATGCATATTGTTCAGGCTCTGTACTACTTCGTAAACCACTTGCTCAGGCCCAGTATCTCTCTCTCTCTCTCTCTCTCTCTGTTTGTATTTTAGGGAAGGGTCTACAGGATGTTCAGGCTCTCACTACTAGATCAGACTCATAGTGATTCTCCTGTTTACAGCCTCCCAAGTGGTGGGATTACAGATGCACATCACCACACCCAGTCTCAATCACTGTCTCAACAGGCCCTGGGGGTGGGACCTGCACTGCAGGCCCAGGGATTGAATCCCCAGTCCCCGGGGCCTGCTTGCAGGCACTTTAATTGGTTGAGCCATTTGGCTGGCCCTACTCACTGCAAAATTGGATATATCATTTGTTGATAATTTCAAATCCAGTAAGGAGGTATTGCTCTTTTTTTTGGTATCAGGAGTTGAACTCAGGACCTCATGCTTACAAGGCAGGCCCTGTGCCACAGAGCTATATCTCTGACTCCAGGCATGTCTCTTATATATATCTGGGAAATAAAAGTAATTTTGGTAGCATAATTTTTTCAAGTGAATTCAATCTTGTTACTTAAATCCTTTGTTCATGAGAAGTATTCTGATATCTACTAAGAGATTTTAGGTTTTCTTTTTTAGTTTTTTCTGAATAAGTTTTTTTTTGTGTGTGTGTGTTTTAAAGAGAGGTTCTCACTGTGTAGTACAGGCTGACCTTGAATTCATTATGCAGCCCTAGTTAGCCTCAAACCTATGGTAATCCTCCTGTCAGCCTTGTGAGTGCTGGGATTATAGGTGTGGACCACCATTCCCAGAAGATTTTCTTTAAAGTAGATGCACTCATAATGTTTTGTAATTTGCTATGCAAATTCCAAGTTATTTATTTATTTTTCAGTACTGGAGATTGAACCCCAGAACCTTTACAATGAGCTACAGCTCTGGCCCCTTTTTATTTTTAGATTGAGTCTTACTAAGTAACCAACTTGCTCAGGCTAGACTAGAATTCGCAGTCCTCCTGCCTCAGCCTTTCGGAGTGCTGGTATTGACACACAACTCTCCCATGCTGGCCCAAGCTATTTTTTATTCAACACATTCTTTATTAAACTGCCTAGCATCCCACAACCTGTGATTCGACCATGTGCTATATAGTCCAGGCAAATATTAACAAGGACAAAATTCCATTTCTAACTATTTTGCATGTCCATTTGAAGCTTATTTTTAATCAGTACAGCACATGCACATAGTTCTAGAAGCTTCAACAGTGCTATAAGCCTTTGCTAGAGGAGACTGGCTCTTTCTCACTCGGTGAACTTCCCAAGAACTCCCCTGGGCTCCTGACCTTGGAGAGGTGAGCTGTCTTCCGAGACTGGAGAATTCTGGACACCTTGTCTGTTCCTTGCTGCTGCTCTGTGCTGGCAGCTGTGGGAGTCCCCCCGCCCCCCCAGGAACCTTCCTGTCGGTGACCAGCAGGACCTGGAGGTGGAACAGCTCCCCTGCTCTGAGCCGCATTCTCTATTTGAAGTCTCCTTCGCTGGACAGTCAGCTTTCAGCTCACTCCTTCTAGCCTCTCTTCTTCACCCCTGCCCCCGGTGACTTAGCACTGAGCTACATCCCTAGCCTTTTTTTTTTTTAATGTTTTATTTTGATACAGGCTCCTACTAAGTCATTGAATTAATTGCCCCGGCTAGGCTCAAATTTGCACTCCTCCCACCTCAGCCTCCCATAGTGCTGGGATCACAGGCATGCACCACCACACCCAGCTCCATCCTAGCTCTTAGACACTTAAGAATTATTTTCCAGCAACCAATGTCCAATACCCATCCCCCCCTCAATCCTTCCCTCCAACTGGTCTCATTTGCTTGCAGCAGACGGGGCTGGGTTGCCTGGGTGCCATGCTGGGTCAAAGCTCAAAAGGCAGTGGAGCCATGTGGAGCTTCTTTAGCAACCTCTGCCGGGGCCTGAGGAGAGTAGCAGGGGACAGGCCACACATTAGCCACATAGGCTTTGCAGAGTCACCCCAACCTCAGCGTCCAGCCCTTGTCTCACTTTCTCTATGCAATCCCCAGCACCTGGAATTCAGGTCCCAGATTCTGTTCTCTGAGCGCCTGGCTCTCAGGCCACGTTCAGCGTTTGGCTCCTTCGTAGTTGGTGTTTTCCCAACTAGACTGGAGTTCCTTTGAGGTCACAGACTGGGCAGCGTTTTTATTCTGTGTTCCTTTAGTGGATCCGGGGCAGCACCCTACTAACGAAGCAACTGTTTGGGATCCACTGCTAGGTTGGGGTAGGTACCTGCAAGACAGAAGCGGAAAATGTGCCCTCTGCTGGTGTGCTTGAAAGGAGCTTTCCTATGAAAGCACCTGCAACCTTGATCTGACCTCTAGGGAGCAAAGAAACAAGATATTTTTTCTTTTTCTTTATTTGGTAATGGGGATCAAACTCAGGACCTTAGGCTTGCCAGGCAGGTGCTTATGCATCTGAGCTATAACAAGGTTTCTTTATGACGCTGATTTAACTTTGAGTTAGAAGAGGATCCAAAACACTACGAAAAAGGATCTTTGACTAAATTTATTGTTATTTATTTATTTGTTTGTTTTTTGGGGGCAGGATCTCACTATGTAGTTCAGACTGGTCTTGGACTCACTGTATAGCTCAGGCTGACCTTGAACTCACAGCAGTCTTCTGGCTTCTGCCTCCTAGGTGCTGGAATTACAGGCATGTGCCCCCATGCCCAGATGGATTGGGTCTTTTTCTTTTGTCTTTTTGAGACAGGGTCTCACTATGCAGTTCAGGCTGGCCTTAAGCTCACTTTGTAGCTCAGGCTGGTCTCGAACTCATAACAATCCTCCTGCCTCAGCCTCCCGAGTGCTGGGATTACAGGCATGCGCCACCACGCCCGGCCCCTGGATTGAGTCTTGATGTCATGAATATTCTAGTTCTTTCAAGATGCCTAACCTAAATCACAAAACAAAGTGGGGACAGTATTGGGTTACAGATAACAGACATTTCCAGGTACCATAAGACTAGACAGTAAAATATATGACTCCTATGTCATTCTTGAAGAACAAGTGGAATTTTTTTTTTTTTTTTTTTTTTTTTTGCAGAACTGGGGATTGAACTCAGGCCCTTGTGCTTGCCAGGGAAGTGCTTATTCCACTGAGCCGTCTCCCCGGTCCCAACAAGTGGAATTCTAACAAAAATGCAATTTCCAATATCCAGGGCACATTGAATGGCTGTTGGATACCATGACAGCAACTAAAATGACTATCACAGGATTTTATATTTTTATTGTAGTGCAAATTTGAAATTTTGGGAGGTGTAAGCACATTGAAATCAAGTGTTTTATTGATATATTTTTCTTATATTAGTAAAAGGCAAAATACATATACAATCTGAAAAGAAACCAGAGTATTTTTTTGCTTATAATAGAATAGCAGACTACATATTATAATGTTTATAATATTTGTGCTGTTATTTTTCCTTATCCTTGTATAATTAAAGTATTAGAAACATTTGTGAGAGAGAATTACTTCAGGAATGTTAGTTCTCTAATATTTTTCTGATGGAGATGACAGGTGTTTTTACTATGTTGGTCCCAGCTCAGTAGTTAGTGGAAGGGCTAGGGAGATAGCTCAGTGGCATAAGTGTCTACCTGGCAACTGCAAAGTCCTGATTTGATCCCCAGTACCAAAAAATAAGGAAGAAAAAAGAAAACGTAGGCAGTGGAGCCACATGGACATTCATTAGCAAGATCTGAAGAGAGTAGCAGGCATCAAGTGGCTCATTTGCTGTGTTGGCAGGTGTGGAATTGCCCTTATATTCATTGTTTCATATTGGTGCTGAGAATTGTGCCAGTTGTGTATTAACCCACATTTTCTTTTCTTTTCTTTTTTTTTTTTTTTTTTGTCCTTTTTGAGACAGGGTCTCACTATGCAATTCAGGCTGGCCTTAAGCTCACTTTGTAGCTCAGGCTGGTCTTGAACTCACAACAATCCTCCTGCCTCAGCCTCCCGAGTGCTGGGATTACAGGCCTGCGCCACCACGCCCGGCTAACCCACATTTTCAAACAAAATATAAAACTACCGATACATGTATCTGTGTAAAATATTATATATGTGTATAATGTGATACCTCATCTTTTAAAACTAGCTGCTTTTTGTCTAATCATTCATGGATATGTACATTTTACCATTTAACACAAATTTCATCACAATTATTTTGATGATTTCTCATTGAGGGGTGTAGCTTACCCACTCAGCTTTTCAGGGACAGATTCTTCCAAACATGTTTATCTTGTGGTTTTTTGTTTGTTTTTGTCTTTTTGAGACAGGGTCTTGTTATGAACTCACAGCAACTCACTTCTGCCTTAGCCTCCTGAGTGCTGGGATTGCAGGTGTGCCCCACCATGCCCAGCTCTTGTGTTCCAATTGTAGGTGGCTAACATGTTAGAAAAAGGGTTGCAAACATGTTCCTTCACAACTACCTCAAAAAAATAGAAGTTTGGGGGCTGGGGAGATGGCTCAGTGGAATAAGCACTTCCCTAGCAAGCACAAGGGCCTGAGTTCAATCCCATAAAAAACAAAAACAAATAGAAGTTTGTATGTATAGACAAGAGCCCAGAATTTTGGGGGGAGCCAGAGCTCACACACCTTGTAGTGTTTACATGTGAAGCCTCATGCGCACCGTCTGTCACCATGTGACTTGTAAAGACGCAGGCTTTGTCCTAAGCGTATACTGAAACACGTCTTGTGTTTAGCATAGCTGGTAGCAGATACTATCCCAGTAAATTAAAAAAAAAAAAATACGTTCATGACTCAGCACCCACACAGGCAGTTCCAGAAGAAAGGGTAGTTGTTGTGCAGAGGAGACTGGGAGAGGGTAAGGGCCTGCTGTGTTTATTTTGTCACAGTCAATTTATTCTTTCCACATGGAGACTTACCTCTAACCTTGAGTCTCCAACAGTATGTTCAGCCGCAAATCCCTCCTGTTTAGAACGCTCGTCACCATTTAGCAATATAAAGCATGTTTATAAAGAAAAGCAGACACGTTTTCCCCTGAACCCTGAGGCTCTCCATAGGGAGCTCTGGAGTGGACTTGTCAACGTCCCCCAGACCCAGGTCTAAGTCCAAGATCCCTGGAATAATCCCAACTGCCTGGTCTTGCTGGTGGCATAGGGGACCCAGTCCTCTCTCCACAGGGATCTGATGAGGCACTTCGGAGACATTTCCTTGCCAAAGGAAGACGCAGGAAAGAAAGAACCGCTGTGGCTGTCCAGCCAGCGGCCTGGGAGGAACACGGACACCAAAAAGACGGCCACGGCTGCGTGGAGATGGGTTTTTGTGGACGCCAGCTGTTCACTCAGCTCAGCCAGGAGCTGGCCCCACAGCGTGACCTCCATTTACATGCAGACTGTAAATCTTCTCACTGGAAGCCATTGGAGTTGAAGTTTCTATTACTTGCAGCTGGAAGCATTCTCACTGATAAACTATTCTTAAGAGAAATGAGTCATGGGGAAATAATCCTCCCAGCTTCTGATTAACTCTGGCCTCCAAAGATAATTATCTGGGCCATCAGATACATAAAAATATGGAGGTCACGAGATTAAAATTATAGTGGTTAACTTTAGGGAGAGGGTGGGGGGACTGTGAGGGGCTTTCTGGAATGCCAGGGATTTGTCCTTCTGGGTGGTGGCTACATGAGGATGTTTACTTTGTGATAAATTCATTGAGCTGTACACTTATGATTTGTGTCCTTTTCTGCCTGTGAGTTATACTTTTTTTTTTTTTTTGTCTTGCAATATGAAGAGTTGAATCCAAGGCCTTGCACGTGAGAGGTGATCATGCTACTACCAAGCTATCTTCTAGCCCCCATACTGCTGTTTTCACAGTTTATTTTTAATAATATTCTATGGTAACTGGACCTTAAACAAATTGCTTACGTCGTGACTGGAAGGGTAGGGATGGATATCATGGTCATTTTCCTATGCAGCCAAACGAAGCTGTAGGGACACACTTCCTTTTATAAACGGTCCCCAAGCACATTGTACAGCTTTCCTGTAGCTGGTGTGTGGCCAACACACTCTTATCTCAGCCAAAGTGTTTCCCCTTTGGTTTTGGTGAGAGAGCCTCAAAGCCTCACACTCATTTTCTAGAATCGAGTCACAATTAATATTAAATAACTAGAATAAAAACAAAGAGTCTGTGTATGGAGAGTTTTGTCCAGCAGGATTTTCAGAGAGGGATTTTCATCGTGGGAGGGTCCACTCTAAAGAAACTACTGGGTTTGAAAGAAAGCAACTGTTAGCCTCATGCAGCCCACACCACTGAGAATTCCAGTTCATGGAGGAAAAGACACTGTACAGTTAGTTGGGAGTTTGTGAAGGAAGGATATAGGGACTTGGGGACCAAGCTGTATAGAGTCAGACCTGCTTCTTCTGCTTCAGAAAACCCAGCTAAGCTTTCCTGTCTTCAATTGCGTCCAAGTGTCCACTTGTCCTTGGACATAAAGGGACCATCAAATCTCATGGGGGAGAAGGCCCAGGGAAGGATCTATTCATGAGACCACATGGGGAACATGCTTGGTTGGTGGCCAGGCCATGAAATACATTATATTCTCATTACAACTGTGTGAGACACATTAGATATCATCAGAGAGACAGTGACTAAGAGAACAGGCTTTGCAGTCAGGCCAACCTGGGTTTGAATCCTGGCTGTCACTGGTGCGTGGTGTTGCACAACTGATTTAGCTTGCTTGTTTCTGTGCTTTTCCCAGTACCGACTGGGACCTTTGGCAACATATGGAGATCTTTTCCTTCCTTCCTTTGTTTCTTCTTCTCTTTCTTTTTCTTTTAGTTCTAAACCAAGGGCCTTGTCCATGCTAACCCATGAGACAGAACCTGTGAAGGGTATATCTTTAATTTCTTGGAGACATTTTTTATGGTCACCCACCCCTGAAAGGGTGCCGGTGGCATTAGCGGGTAGAGGCCAGGGCTACCGCTGAACATGCCCAGCACCTATGACCGCTACCTGCTACAACAGAGAACTGTTCAACCCAAAATGTTCACAGTGCTGCTGAGGAGGAAGCCTGTCTGAACCTCAGTCTCTTCATCCGTGGAATGGGAACATGATGTTACCTCATTGGGCACTTACAGAGATTAGATTAAAAATCAGTTGAAATTAGATTTTTCTGGGACTGAGGAGATGGCTCAGTGGAATAAACACTTCTCTGGCAAGAGAAGGGCCTGAGTTCAATCCCTGGTTCTGAAAAAAAAAAAAAAAAGAAATTAGATTTAGGTTTCCCACTTGTTCTCAGACCAGGGCTCTCAGCACCATACATTTACAGAATCAGAGTTCTGTGTGCTGAGTGTCAACTGCCACCTCCCCCTTTAGTGTCACGATTCCGGTGCCATTTTCCATGGTGGGATGCTGTCCCTTTGTCACAATTGACTGAATACTTGATCCAAACTTGAGCTGGAAGAGTCCTTTCCCCCATGAAATTTATAGTTTGTCCTGAGAAATTCCAGGCCCATCTGACTTTAGTCAAGAAGACAGAAACCCAGGGGTTCATGGCGCTCATTTTCTCCAGTACTGACAGGGCCACAACACTGGCCACTCATAGCAGCAGCAGAGAAGGTGACAGCTATAGACAAAAAGTCAACAACAAGAAATGGGGTCCCCCAGCCTGCCCTGGCTGTTCCCTCCCCTCAAGCAGGCCCTTTCTTCATCCTTCTGACACTTTTGCCACATGCTGGCTTCAGTTGTGTTTCTCTGTCATTCAAGAGACACTGAATGATCACTGCTAACATATGAAAAAGCACTTAGCATGGACACAGGATTTAGCCCTGAAGGAGCTGCAGCTACTATCATTGTCCATCCCCATTTCAGAGATGAGAAAGTGGGGGCAGAGAGATTAATTTGTTTTGTAAATTTGATCTGTAATACAATCCAGATTTCCTGCCATCTAGACCCCTTATTTTCCTCCTCCTTCTTATTTTGGATTTTTGAGACAGGGTCAGGTTGGTCTTGAATTTTTTATTTTTTTATTTTTTTATTGACACAGGGTCTCACTATGCAGTTTGGGCTGACCTTGTGCTTACTTTTATAGCTTCCACACTGGTCTCAAATTCACAGAGATCCTCCTGCCTCAACCTCCCAAGTGCTGGGATTACAGGCATGTGCCACCATGCCAGCTTCCGGGACTGCAAGGTGGGCACCAGCATCTGGGGCCAAGATGGAGCACTTGGGCATCTGGGATTGAGACTGCATGGCATGTGGGGCTGGGGTCGAATTGCAGCTCGGGTCCTTGTGCTTGCCAGGTAGGTGCTTATGCTTGTGAGCTATCTCTCTGGCCCCTTGAACATTTTTTTTTTTCAATCTTCTTTATTTACTCATTTGGTACAAGGTCTCACTACACAGCTTGGACTCCTAGTGATCCTCCTGTCTCAATCTCCCCAGAGCTAGGATTACAGGCATATGTCACCACACAGTGCTGGACTGGAGTTCTGTCTATTCTTTGACTTGTGAAATACAATTTTCGAAAGAGGACATAAGTAGATAACTACTTATACATGATTTCAAAGAATTCAAAACACTCCAATGTATCCATTACACAGGACAAGGCTTAGAAAATTGGCTACATCCCGGAAGACTTTGCTGTGCCCCTCCCTGATGTGGATTTCCCTCTCCCCGCCCTAGGTAACCAATATCCTGTTTTTTGTTATAATAATTGCTAATAGTTTTTCCATCTACCTATGTAAGCTTAAGCCATGTCACTTCATTTTACTTGTTTTGGAATTTTACATAAGTGAATCATATTGTATGTGCTCCTTGGTGGCTTCTTTCAATGCTCTGTGACATTCATCCTTTTCTTTCATTTTCCCTTCCTTGTCCCTTTCCTCGTCCCCTTCCTCCTCTTCCTCTTCCTGTACTGCAGGTCCTATCCAGAGCCCTCTATCACCGAGACAGGGTCTCATTATGCAGCTCAGGCTAAACTTGAGCTCACTTTGTAGCTCAGGTTGACCTCAGACTTGCAACGATCCTCCTGCCTCAGCTTCCCGAGTGCTGAAATTACAGGCACGCTCCACTACATCCTGCTCCCCGCTTTTTATAAACTTTTTATGCCTTGCAAAGTTGCATAGGACTTGAACTTGTGTAGCTCTGCCTCAGTCTCCCTCAGTGCTGGGATTACAGTCATGAGCCACCGTATCCAGCTTCATTCATGCTCTCATATGCACCTGCAGTCCTTTTTCTTTCTTTCTTTCTTTCTTTCTTTCTTTCTTTCTTTCTTTCTTTCTTTCTTTCTTTCTTTCTTTCTTTCTCTCTCTTTCTTTTTATGGAACCGAGGATCAAACTCAGGCCCTTGTGCTTGCCAGGGAAGCACTTATTTAACCATCTCCCTGGTCCAAACATGTACACTTTGTTTTTATTTATTTGTTTATTTATTTATTTATTTTGTGGTACCAGGGATTGAACTCAGGGCCTCGTGCATTTCAGGCAAGCACTTATTCAACTGAGCCATCTCCCTGGCCCTATTTTCTTAGATGGATAGTCCACAATATCTTGATTCAGCCTATTGTTAATGGATGCTTGGTTATTTCCAATTTGGGGCCAATAGTACTACTCTGAGCATTTCTGTTTGTCGAGGATGGTGCATACATGCAAGAATGTCTCCTAAAGTACGCCCAGGAATGAATCTGCAGGACTTCAGACCTCCTTGTTTTCTGTCCTTGTCAGCTTGAGTTCTTTTCCATACAGATGCCAATACCTGGGGGCACTGGATAAAGTACTGTGTAATGCTGGAGGATGCACCGAAATTTAGGGCCAGCCAAATAGCTCAGTGGATTGAAACACCTGCTTAGGCAGATGCAGTGGCCAAGATTTGATCCTGCCATGCCATGTTGGCCCCACCCCAACCCCTGGGGCACACTGAGATGGGCACATGCCTCCCAACTCTTGGGAGGCTGAATGCAGGCAGATCACTACGAGTTCGATCTACCTAGTGAGACTCTGTAAACCCTTACTAAAATATAAATAAATAAATTTAAAGCATGGTAATTTTCCTCAAGACATTGAATGTACAGTCATCATATGATCTTACAATTCCTCTCCTAGGCATGTGCCAAAATAATTTGGAAACACAAAGTTCTCACAGGAGCTTGTACACCAAGGTTCATAATAGCCCCAAGGCAGGGACAGCCCAAATGTCCATCGACTGATGAATGGCTAAAACAAATGTGACCTACACTTATGGAGAATATTATTCAGCCATAGAAAGAAATAGACACTAACACATTACAATCGGATAAATTTGGTAACATGATATTAAGTGAAAGAAGCCAGGGGTAGGAAGCATGGTGCTTCTATTTGTATGAAACGTCCAAGACCAGTTGCAACAATGCGTGCTTGTAATCTAGCATTCTGAACCAGACGAGGCTGAACCAGACGACTGCAAGTTTAAGCCTAGCCCAGGCAACTTAAGGACCTAGAACTTTCCAAGAAAAGGAGAGAAAAAGAAAAGAAAAAAAAAAAAGCAAAGCAAGGAAAGGAGAGGAGAGCTGAGGAGGGGAGGGGAGGGGAGGGAGGAGGAAAGTAGAAGGGAAAGAAGGGGAGTGGAGAGAGAAGAAAGAAGAGATCCAGCCTAGTCAACTCCATGGAGAAAGTAGATTAGATGAGTGACTGTCAGGGGTCCGGAGAGGGAGAAATGGTGATTCTGTTTTGAGATGATGAAAATGTTTTTTCTGGAACCAGTGATGGTGGATTCATAAGTTTGTGACTGTACTAAAATGCATGAAATTGCATTTGTGTATAGACTTCATATGTGATTTGTATCTTGATCAAGATGTAAATAAAAGCCAGCATCCTTATCATTCATTTATTTATTCCAAACACATGTTCAGGACCTAAGACATGCCGGGCATTCTCCAGCTCCTTGTTGGGGGAAACTGGTGGAGGAGTCAGAGTGGCCACCCTTTATTGGTCCCAGCAGGTAACAACTGACGTGTTCAAAGGGAGTACTGGGGAGAGTTTAATGAAGGGGCCACTGTCAAGAGTGTGAACAAGGTTAGATGAAACTCTGGCTGAATACAGGGGGGAAGCACCTCAGGATCAATGACAGCCATTAATGTTCTCAACCTGAAAGGGGAGATAGTATTTGGGGCTGTGGTGGGGAGGGAGCCATCTGGCTTCCTGGGCACCCCCCGCCCCCAAGCTCTGCCTTGTTTTAGACCATAGTCCTGGAAGCCAGAGGGACTGAGCTGTGCCCTGGAGTCAGCAGGTGCCAGACGTGCTTCTGTAGCAGCTCTGGGCACCCTGAGTCAGTGGGTCTTCCGGGGCAGAGGAGCTCAGTGGCCTGTGGGGCAACCTGGAGAAGCAAGCGGAAAACGGGTGGCTACCCTGGCCTTGTAGATGCTGAGTACTGAGTGCAGACACTGAACAATAAAAACAATAATAATAATAACAATAATTTCAGAATGTAGTGAATAATGGGGCTGAGCTCAACCAAGATGCGTTTGGGTCTGGTACCTTTCCAGACTTAGAGGGAGGTGCTGTTTAAGCACCAGAGGATGCTGGAGGAGCCATTTATGGACATTTAGAAGTTTGGCAAAGAAACAAATCAAGAGGGCCTGGGGCTGGGGCTCAGTGGAAGAGCTTTTGCCTTTGCGTGCACAAGGCTTTGAGTGCCAGCACCACATTTAAAAGAAAGAAGCAAAGAAAGCGAGCAAGAGAAGGAAAGCAGGCATTCTCTCTGCACTACACCAAAGAGAGAACACAGGCAAACATAAGAAGAGCAGCTCCAAGCCCTGTGAGACTCCCCTGGCTCCTGCAGGCTGAGGCCTGGGTTGGCCTTGGGCCCACACAGGACCTGCGCAGCCACCCCTGGAGGCTACACTGAGTGCCAGCCCCACGTCAGTGCTCATCACACTCTCTCCACGCTCTCTGGAGACTTTTGCCACATCCTAGGTCCTCCCCTTACGAAGGCAAAAAGGACCAGAGGAAGGGTGTGGCCCTGAACACCAAATGTGACACAGCTTTGAACAAGTAGGAGCTCCAATCTGATAGCAGAGGTGGCCTCGGGGTGAAACATGGCCTTGTCAACCACAAAGGACGCAAAACCTACTTAGCAAAGCACCCTGGCTGATGAGTAATACTTGTGGCAGCGCTTGTAGCAAGAAAGCAGCCCAGCCCCATGGTCAGAGCCCCGTGGAGCAAGTAAGAGAAGACTCGGTCAGACCTGGCACACTGTTCCTCCTGGGGGTCTTTAGGGACAGGGATCCCAGCTGAGCCAGAGCCCACCTTTGGGGTGCTTGTAGCCCATGCACCTTGGTGCGTGGCAGTATTCTCTTCCATGGAGGTCTCTCCCCTCTGGCTCCCTGCCTGGCCAGTTGCCCACAGACTGGAAAACAAAGGCACATGGCCCTCCCTGGAGACCTGGGCTTAAGGGCTGGGCCTTGTTCAGGCTGGGCGGATGCTCTGCTAATTTTTTTTTTTTTTTTTTTTTTTCCAAGTGCGGAGAATGTGACAGCCAATTCCTGTTGGAAGTGGCTTTGTTTTCTTTGGCGCATAGTACACTTTTCCTTTCTCGTGATTGTTTCAGGTCAAGTTTAGGATGATGATTCGCTAGCCTAATTATGTGCATACCAGAACTGGGGCTCTTAACCTTTTGGGGCATAGATCCTTTGGCAATCTAGATAAAAACCATGAACCCTCTTCCTAGAACACACACACACACACACACACACACACACACACACACACACACACACACACCCCAAATGAAACATTTAATATCAATCCTCGCAGGTTGAGATCCTTCAGTTAAGGAAAAGTTCTCCTTCGTCCTCTTCCCACCCAGTACTAACTTTCCTGTCAGCACGGATCTTCAGATTTCCTTTTTTTACCCCTTGTGGGGCCAGCGTTGCTTGGCAGGAGCCTGAATTAATCCCATGTGTTGAGCCCATTTAGGAGCGGGCCCTTCCAGTTTTGGGCAGCCTCTGGTTGACAGCTCCACGCCAGCGGCGCTGCAGTTTTTCAGGCAGCAGAATATTCCAGTGAGATCTGTGAAGCCGTTGCCTCATCTGTGCCCCTTCGTTACAAAGGGGCTGGCCCCCGGGAGCCCCAGCAGACTCAAGAAGGGTGGCACAGCTTGCAATGAGGCTCAAGGGAGACAGGCGTGGTCTTGCTGTTAAATTCCAGAAGCAACTCCATTTGCCAAAAACGCCAAAAATAAAAGGACTGTCTAGACACTTACATATTCCAAGCTCTAATACGAAGAAGCTTGACCCTGACGTCATTGATTTACGCTTCCATGGCGAGACAAAAGGGTTTCAGTTCTTAACAAATAAGGACAGCATGCCTGCCGTGTGTTCTAGGCACCCAGGGCATACGGTGATGAGACACAGAAGTACTAGATAATTAAGGGTAGCAACAGAGGCAAGCATGAAACTAACACAAGGTGAAGTGCTGGCAGATGGGACACAATCAGAGATGGCTCTGAGAAGGCAGTGTTGAAGCCAAACCCTGGGCAGGTACTTCTCCTTCATCTACTTATCCTGCTTCATTTTCTGCCCTTTCAGTTATGAAAATAGTAAATGGAAAATTCTAGAAATAAATATCTCCTCAATATTAAGTTGTATAGCATTCTGAAATGCAGGATGAAGTCTCATACCACCCTACTCCATCCCCTGGAATGTGAATCGTCCCTTTGCCTGCGGATCCATGCTGTATATCCATCCCACCCATTCATCACTTGTGACATATTGGGGAAGAGAGATCATATTTATAAGGTCTTTATTACAGTAGCCTGTTGTAACTGTTCTATCTTATTAGTTATTATTGTTCATCTCACTGTGTCTAACTTAGAAATGAAATTTTAGGCTGGGCGTGGTGGAGCATGCCTGTAATCCCAGCACTCCGGAGGCTGAGGCAGGAGGATTATTGTGAGTTCGAGACCAGTCTGAGCTGCAAAGTAAGCTTAAGGTCAGCCTGAACTGCATAATGAGACCCTGTCTCAAAAAGACAAAAAAAAAAAAAAAAAGAAATGAAATTTTATTATAGACAGGTACGTGCCCGCTTCGGCAGCACATATAGTAAAATTGGAACGATACTGAGAAGATTAGCATGGCCCCTGCGCAAGGATGACACGCAAATTCATGAAGCATTTCATATTTTTCTATTTGTTCTTCAATAATAATAATAATAAAAATATATAGTTAGGTACATACAGGAAAAAATATATATAGGGTTCAGTATTACTGTATTTCCCTGAATATAAGACCCAGCTGAAAAACAATCAGCCTTGAAAATCAGAAACTGCCAGCCCCAATCAGCTTATTGCCCTACCTGCCATCATTATTCTCTTACTTGGTGGCTACTCTACAGGACAGGTAAGGCCTGGCGTTTGACACTTCAGGCATTCACTGGAGGTCTTGGGTCATCTCCCCCAAGGAGAGGGGCCATTTGGAGAAAAGCGCTGGGCATAGAGCAAGGCTGCTGGAAAGGCCCTGAGGCTGGAAGTGATGGCTTGAGGAATAGAAAAACACCTGGGATGGCCCCGAGTGCTAGCAGGGGAGATGGAAGAGGAGGGGCTAGGAAAGCAGGACTAGGTCCCATGGGAGGGGACTTTGCAGGCCAAACGAAGGAGCTGGGATTTTGTTGCAGGTGTGACAGACCATAGAAAGCATAGAGCAGCAAGCTGGGCATGGTGGCCCACACCTGTAATCCCGGCATTTGGAGGCTGAGGCAGGAGGACGAGTGGGAGTTCAAGGCCAGCATGTGCTACATAGTAAGTTCAAAGCCACCTTAATTGCACACTGAGACTCTGTCTCAAAAGATCAATCAGTTAATCAGTCAATCATAGAACAGGGCACAGTGTGCATTTTTTAGAGCTGGTCTCCTGGAGAAGAGCATATCTGGGGAGAACTAGAGTGGAAGTGGAGACCCATGGAGGTGGGAGGGAGGCTCAATGATGGTGGGGGGAGAGAGAGAGACGAGCATTGTTTTGTGGGCAAAAGTACCTGGCACCAATAAATCCTGGACAGAACTTGTTATCAATGTTTGGTGCTTAAGATCCGTAGAAGCTTTTGATGAATACATTTTCTTTTTTTTTTTTTGGCTGAACCAGGGATAGAACTCTGGCCCTCATGCTTGCCAGGAAAGCACTTATTCTACTGAGCCATCTCCCCAGCCCTGATGAATACATTTTAGAAGAGCCAAAGTTATAGACTTTCCCTAGTCCAGAGCTTCCCATTCTGGCCCTTGTAGGAAAATGAAAATGAAAGTGAAATAAAAAAAAAAAAACACAAATCTAAATCCTAAGAGAAAGTTACTCAGTCTTGTATATGCAGAATCTGCTCGACAGCCTGTAGGAAGGACAGTGCACTAATGTATTAAGTGCCAGCTGTATGTGTTAATCTAATATAATTTTACAGTCACCTTATCAGACTCAGTTTTTTTTTTCCAATTTTTATTAGTACTTTTTTTTTTTTTTTTTTGGTACTAGGGACTGAACTCAGGACCTTGTGTCTGCTGAGCTATGTCCCCAGCCTATTAGTACGTGTTTGTAATAAATAGTGATTACGTCCATCGTGGGGAGTTGGTATATGCATATAACACATCTTCATTCTTTTTAATTTTATTTTTGATGTTATTTTGGTTTGACTTTTATTTTTTAAACTGACAAAACTGAAGTTCAGAGAGGTTAGGTAAATGGCCCAGAGTTGCCTAGCTATCAAGTGATAGAGCTGGGATCCAGTCCCATGTTTATCGGATTCCAGTTCTTGCCCCATCATCCTGGCTGGTGGGGCCAGTTCAGCACACCGGGGTGGCCCTGATGACACGCAGGCACCTGGAGTTCCAGCTACTTCCTGGGTGACAACTGGTGTCCTTTGGGGGTCCTCCCGTTCAGCCCAGGGGGTGTGCTACACACAGAGGTGTTCATGAACAGCTTTTTAAGGCTTTCCTAATGGTCAATCTTTAATGACTCTGAGAGTCTTATGAAGAAAGAGGGAGTCTGGGTCGGGAGATAAACAAGCTCATTATTTAACAGTGAATCAACTAGAGTGAAATCAATTAGGGATGACTGCAAGGTAGTGCTTCAGCCAAATGTTTGCACTCTTTTGAAATGAGAACTGATTCATGGAGCAGCACCCAGGATCCAAGACCTCATGACGGAGTCTACATTGTAAAATCTATTCTCAATGCATGGGAGCCAGTAGGAGGGTTCTGGGGGTGCCTATGTTTCCAGAGGGAGGACTGAGCTGTCCCTGCAGTAGCACAGGATTGTGTGTGACACCAGAGCTCCCTCAAACCCCACAACTGCCTTCTCCTTCCTACAGTACCAGGGATCAAACCAAGGACCTGGGGGCTGGGGAGATAGCTCGGAGGTCTAAGTGCCTGTGTGGCAAGCACAACAACCTGGGGTTCGATCCCAGGTACTGTATATTCTGCCAACCCTGGAACCCCAGGCATGCTGTGCCAGCCACCAAAACTAGGCATGGTGGCACACACCTGTAATCTCAGTACTGGGGATGCTGAGACAGGAGGATCACTACAAGTCCATGATGCATAGTGAGACCCTGTACCAAATAAAAGATTCAAAAAGAAAAACAACGAAAGAAACTCAGGGCCTGGTGCATGCAAGGGCTGAGGGAGGGGGAGTGCTTCACCACTGAGCTATGCTCCAGACCACAACTCAGGGCTTCTCAGAGCAGCCTAGAAGGGAGTATGTCTCAAGGGTTCAACTTGGCCTGTTTGCCGGGGGCTGTGTTAAGGAAGGCTGGGACAGCATTCCCGGTGACAGCTCAGATGAAAAGTCAGCCCATCAAGTAAAATCAACAGGTTAATCACAGCCAGGGTTACAGAGAAAAACACAGCACTGCACTCCTGAAGGGTGGGGGTGTTATTGTTTCCCTCTCCTGATTTTTACTGTTCTTTTCATGGAATTAACTCAGTTTGACTGACACATCCTGTGTCCTCCATAATTTGACATTTCAGCTGCAGTCAGAAGCCCACAGTGAGGGAACTGAGGCACTTAGAACTGCACATTTTAGAATCAGAGAGACTGAGCTTCCAGGTGGGAAGGTGTGTTTTCCACAGCTGGAGGATGGAAGAAATGAGGCACACTGCAGAATATAAGGATTAAATGACATTATGTGTGTGAGTGTTCAGCGTAGAGCTTCATATACAGCGACCCTCACATGGGTACACACTTCTAGAACTACCCACAATGGCTTGTGCAGTATTTATGGAGCCGTCGTGTTGAGCTGCATCCCCAGCCTTTTAAATTTTTTAATTTTAATTTTGAGTTTATTATCTAGCAAAGAGCTGTCACTAAGTTGCTCAGTTGCCCACTAGACGTACTCATCACGCCCAGCTTCAGTTTTACTCTATTCTTTGAGCTACCATTTACTTCTCCTATTTAATTCCAGAACATTTTCACCCTTGCAAAAATAAATTCTGTCCCCAGGAACAGCCACTCCCCACGTGCCCAACCTAGCCACTGACAATACTTCATTTCTTGTGGCTTCAGTCCAATGGGACCAGAATGGCCTGCCACCCCCCCCATCCTGAACAGAGTCCAGAGCAGGAGTTGGTCCTGGTGTGGGTGATGAGTCCCAAGGCACCATGGCCTCCTGAATTGTGACCCACACCTGATGTTCCCATGTCCTGTGGAAGTACTTTCTACACCTATTGCCTGAAGGCCATGAGAACACTGAGGGCCGCAAGGGAGAGTGGGGAATGAACTCCCTGAGACATCACAGCAAGCTGACCACAGCACTATAGGTCAGTGAAGGAAGGGTTAGCTGTATGAGCATTGAGGTGGGGCAGGAAGAGGAGCCCGTACAATGGCATTCGCAGCAGGCTGAAGGAAGCAGAGGACATGGTGGGGTTGGTGTCCAAGTCCCAACCCCCTTCCAACTCAGGCCCTCTGGCTTTTTTTTTTTTTTTTTTTGTCTTTTTAAGACAGGGTCTCACTATGTAGTTCAGGCTGGCCTTAAGCTCACTTTGTAGCTCAGGCTGGTCTTGAACTCACAGCAATCCTCCTGCCTCAGCCTCCCAAGTGCTGGGATTACAGGCCTGCGCCACCACGCCTGGCCCCTCTGGCATTTTGGAAGTGCTCCTGACTCTACTCTCACCTCCTTGGGAGAGTGTGGACAGGAACTCACCTACGGAGGGAGAGGACCAGGAGACACTGACCCTGCCAAGCTCACGAGGCCTTCTCTGCTGGCTAGGGGTGGGGGTGTGGTCTCAGATGGGGCCACCTAGGCCCTCAGACAGACAGACCAGCCTCCCAGAGCTGTCTGGGAAGAGGCCAAAGGCCTGCAGCTTTCAAAGCCTGCACGAAGGGAGGGAGGACTCCAGCAGTGTGTCAGCAAAGAGCATACACACACCAACAAAATAAGAAGTCTAAGAGGTATTACAGGGAAAAGCACACCATGGAGCACAAATGCCTGTGATCCTATCTGTGTGATGCAGTTATTCCACATGACTGGAATAAACCCGTACCTGGAAGAGTTCTCCCTAACCTGCCAATAATAAACTTCATTCTATCATTAGATTCATTTTTTTTAAACAGCTGTATATTTGTGTAATTGAAAATATAAGACACATCCTGAAATTATCTTTAATTTTTTTTTTTTTAATCTTTTTGAGATGGGGTTTCCACTATGCAGGGTATGCTGGTCAAGCTAGTCTTGAACTCACTTTGCTGATCTCGAACTGAGATCCTCCTGCCTCAACCTTTAATGTTTTTAAAAGCTATTGTTAAGCATATAGTGTATTGCATGAAAAATCTCTGTCCTGTTCTTATGCCACCAGTAATTAATATTCTTACTTTCCTAAATTTTCTTTTTTTATTTTGCAGAACCAGGGATTGAACTCAGGCCCTTGTGCTTGCCAGGGAAGTGCTTATTCCACTGAGCCATCTCCCCAGCCCCTAAATTTTCTACTAGAATGTGTTTATGCACATGTAAGCAAGTTTGTGCCCAAGGTGCACTGAGACCGAAATTGAGACTGGGCGTGATGGCACACGCCTGTAATCCCAGCTATGGGAGGCCGTAAACAGACAGATCGCTACAAGTCCAATCTAGTAGTGAGACCCTGAACACCCTGTAGACCCTTCCCGAAAATAAAATAAAGTTTGCCTAGAGAGTCTTTCTTAGTTGTTTTGGTTTTGCTTTTTTCTTTTTATATAGAGATTCTTAATCCACCTTTGTTGAGTTATATCTCTAGAAAAGAAATTAGAATTTAAATCCAATAACCAGGTATAAGAGCATTGATAAAATCTCATAATCAAATGTATCTATAGATGGCTAATAGCTATAAGGTGCAACCCTTCAGTAGGTTTTGAAAAACATGAAATTATATATATATATATATATATATATATATATATGTAATTTTAACTTAAATATACAATAGTCAGGTGAAACTAAAGTGCAGAGGTAGGTTCTCATAATTTTCCACCATGGTTTTGTGAATAGTCTCACTATGAAGCCCAGGCTGACCTTGGACTCATGATCCCCTGCCTTAGCCTCCTGAATGCTAGGATTATAGGCATGTGCCTGATGCCTTACCTGGACCCCCTTTTTTACATATTTAGTACATGCTAGGATGGAACCCCAGTCCCTGCACTCTGCCTAAGCAGGTGCTTTAGTCTGCTGAGCTATCTGGCCAGCCTGAGGGAGAGACAGACAGACAGACAGACACAGACACACAGACACACAGACACAGACATGGACACAGACGGACAGAGACAGAGATAGAGAGAGATGTCAGGCATGTGGACCATTTTGGCAGTGATGCCCCAAATCTCATAGAAATTATTATTAATTGACCTAGAATTTTGGGGGGATTATGAATTGGCTCAAAACCTAGCTCTAAGAGTGCTTATTATCATCAAAAATTGCAACTTTGCAGGAAAATACTTATCAATACAAGGCTGCGTTTACAACTATCAAGTGAAAGGCAAGCTACCAAGCAAGATGATTTTATTAAAATGGAAACAAAAATAGTCTAGGTGATATATTTATTGATTATTATTTTTTAATGCATTTGGTACAGGGTCTCGCTACACAGCTTGGACTCATAGTGATCCTCCTGTTTTCAGCCTCCCCAGGGCTGAGATTACAGGTGTGTGCCACCACACCCAGTCCAGGTCACTGGCTCAGTGTGCCTGGGGGTGGGGTCATAGGGCATGTGGTGCCAGGGATCGAGCCCCAGTCTCTGCACTTTCTTAAGCGGACACTTAGTCCACTGAGCTATCTCACTGGCTCTTAGGTGATCTATTTCAAGCTTCTGGGTCCATAGCAGGCACCCAGTAAATCTTTGCTAAATGAATAAAAAATTTTAATGAATCATAGCATAATGAGTGATTTTCTATTTTCTTCTGCACCCTTGTTTTTTGACTTTCTATGGTGAACACATACACCTTTGAAATAAGGAAAAAACATGTCCAGAAAAGGATTGTTGTGTCATAACACTTCAGAGCTGGAAGGAACTTTGGAGACAAAGACACACATGGCCGGGTAGTGGCAGAAACCCAGATTTTCTGACTGTACACAAACATCTCCCAGAGCCAAGGAGAAAATATTGCTGGCTTACCGCCTGTTCTGGATCACTGCGGCCAGGGCACAGTGTGGCAATGCAAAGGTAGGTTTAGGTAGGAAAAATAGAGGGGATCAGTACTTCTTAATAACACAAACAGCAGGGGAAATCTCTCCAATGAACCGAACAGCAGGCATCACAACCTTTGCTGCAGCTGAGCCTCCCCCCCCCACAGTGTTCCTGGGGACGTCAGCAGGGACAGCCTCCAGGACTCCCTGTCCAGCCAGCATGCGGCAGAGACTGGGAGGAAGCCTACTGGCTGTCCCTACATTTTGGCTCTTCATTAAAGCTGTCCTTCTCAACATTCTTACCTGAATCGCTAAGTGCCTAGTTCAGCTGTCCCTTTGCTTTATGCAGCCTCTGCCGTTGACGCTCATGCTCAACTTAGAAGTAGCCTTATTATTTGCAAAGGTTGTTGGCACCTCGCAGCTCCGAGTTCTGGGACTCAGTTCTGTTTTATGAGCCATGCCGGAATACTGATGAGGTGCTAAGTGCCAGCAGAGACAAATGTGCACAAAAAAGTCAGGCATTCATGTCTTTCACCATGCACTAAACTTAAGTCGAAATGCATCAAAGATCTAAATATTAAAACAGAAACAGTAACTCTAGTGAAGATAGAATAGGTAAGATTGTTGAAGACATTGGTGTAGGCAAATAATTTATGAATAAAATCATGCTCGCACAGGAGCTATCATAAAGAAATGACCTCTGGGCTCTCATCCTGTTAAAAAGCATTTGTACAGCAAGAGGGAAGTCACCAACAGAGCAAAGAGACAACTCACAGTTGGGAAAAAATATGGATGTCCCTCGGACAAAGGATTACTATGGAGAACATATAAAGAACTCAAAAAATGTCAGAACTCCCAAATTTAAAGATCCAATTAAAAAACGGGCACCTGAGATGAATACACACTTCTCAGATGAAGAAATACAAACAGCAAATAAATATGGAGCCTTGCTAGTTAGCTCAGTTGTTTAAAGTACTTGCTTGGGCAAACTCAGTCAGATGCAGGGGACCATGATTCGATCCCCAGATCCACAAACTGCCTCAGATCCACCCATAAGGCAGCCTGAGCCAACCTCCCTATCCAAAAAAAAAAAAAAAAAAAAAAAAAAAAAAAAAAAAAAAAAAAAAAAAAAAAAAAAAAAAAAAAAAAAAAAAAAAAAAAAAAAAAA
>PVKA01003707.1:0-44055 GCA_004027165.1 Ctenomys sociabilis | reverse complement strand
ACACAGTACCGAGAGTCCATCTCACCCCAGGAAGAAGGGCTGTTATCAAGAAATCAACCAATAACAAATGCTATAGGAGTGTGGAGAAAAAAGAACCCTTCTCCACAGTTGGTGGGAATGTAGACTAGTACAACCACTCTGGAAATTAGTGTGGTGATTCCTCAAAAAACTGGGATTGGAGGAACCACTTGACCCAGCTATTTAACTTCTGGGTGTCTTCCCAGAAGAATTACTAACATTATACCACAGCAATATATGTACACCCATGTTTGTAGCTGCACAACTTATAATAGCTAGATCTTGGAAACCACCCAAAGGCCCCAAAAGTTGGACATGATAGCATACCCTTGTAATGCCAGTACTGAGAGCCCACGGCTGTAGGAGGGTCAGGAGTTGAGCCCAGCCTTGCCAGTTTAGTAAATTATTCTGGGACTCTGTCTTAAGAAAAAGTGGTAGTGGTGGGGATAAGGATGTAGTTCAGTGAAAGGCCCTGAGTTCATTCACTACTACTGGGAAGAAAGAGAGGGCATGGCCTAGTGGTGGAGTGCTTGCCTCTCATGGGACGTCATAACTTATGGATCCAATAGAACACTGCCCAGCCACGGAGCCACAGAGGAAAAGAGCCCAGCCAGCCAACATGTGTGAGATTTAAACTCATCCATGAAGGAAGCCAGGAAAAAAGTACAGTGCAAATTCTTTTCAATTCTACTTATTTGAAGTTCTAGAACAGATGAAATTAACCCCAAGGTTTAACAAGAATCAGACTAGTAATCGTGATCTCTGGCTAGGTATGTGGAGGTACTCAATAAGAAAGGAGAGAGACAGTAGAAGACAAAAAGGCTTTGTACTGTGAAAGGCGCCCTGACACAGCTGGATCCCACATGTTAAAGTTGTGCAAGGGCAGCAGCTCAATGGCAGAACATTTAAATCCATGCTCTTCCTCCCCAAAATCATAATCTCAGTCAAATAGTGACAAAAACCTCAGACAAACTCAAAGAGAAGAGATCCTACAATGTATCTGATCAGAACTCCTCAGAACTGTCAAGGTCGTACCCTGGAAGGGATAATCAAGAATGTGGAAAGGCAGTCTACGGGTGGTTGGAAAGTACTTGCGAATCGTATATCTGACACAGAGCAAATAAATGTCTAGAACATATTATTCCTACAACTCAGAAACAAAAGTGGGCAAAGTACTTGATCAGATATTTCTTCAAAGATGATATACCCAACAGCCAATAAGTCCTTGTGTAAAAATATACACAATATCATTAATCATTTGAGAATCAAAATCAAAATGATGAGGTGCCACCTCGCATAAATGAGGATGGCCACTTATCCACAGACCTGAGGCTGGGGCTGAAGCTTGGGCAAGAACACTTACCTAGCCTGGATGAGGCCCTGGGTTCAAGCCCTGGTACGGGGAAGAAAAAAAACAGTGTGTGTGTGGGAGGAAATAATGAAGGAAGAAAGAAGTAAAGAGAAAAACCAGAAAATTACCTGTTGGCAGGGATACGACAAATGGGAACACTCGTGGGCTGGCGGTGAGAATGTAAGACGGCACTGCCTTTAGGGGAAAGGGTATGGTGGTCCCTCAAAGCAATTAGCACAGACTTACAATCCAAATCAGCAAGCCACTTCGGGGGATATCCCCAAAGAAGTGCAAGCAGGTTCTCCAAGAGGTCTCTGTACATCCATGCTCACAGTGGCGTTAACAAGAGCCAGAAGCTGGAAGCAAGCCAGGCATCCACATCTGGATCGATGCGTAGACAGAACGTGACACAAACGTACCATACAGGGTTATTCGGCTTTTCAAAGGAAGGAAATTCTGATAAATCTTACAACATAAATGAGTATTGGAGACCTTGTGCTAAGTGAAATGAGCTTGTCACAAACAAAAATATACCAGGCATGGTGGCATGCACCTCTAATTTCAGCACTTGGGAGACTGAGGTTGGAGGATTATTGTGAGGTCAAGACCATCCTGGGCTACATCGTGAAGTCATGGCCAGCCTGAACTACATAGAGAAATTCTATGTTAAAACAAAACACCGCAAGTATATGTGATTGCACTTGTATAAAGTATCTAACATAGTCAGATTCATAGAAACAGAAAGTAGTAAAGGGGTGCTATGATTTATGCCCGGATGTCTGCCCAAAGCCTCATGCAGTCACGGGGTGGGCTACTAGAGGGTTTGAGTGATTCATGGTCTCATGCTGGGATTATGGGTGTGAGTGCTACTCCCGCTCTATGGCAGGTAGCCTGCATACAGTGTAAGGGAGGAAAGAGGCTTCCCTGTCGCTCTCCCCTTCTGCTCTTATGCCCTTGTTGCCCTCTGCCACCAAGAACTGTTGCTCTCTGCTATGTGCCACTCTGCCTTGGACCCAGCTGATTATCAACTGACTCCTCTACAAACTGTGAACTACACAAATTTTTTTCCTGCTTTAATTTTAGGTGTCGGGGATTTTGTTCCAGCAACAAGAGAAAAGTACTGAAGACAGTGGGTATCACGGTCTGGGATAGGGGAGAATGGGCAGTTGCATTAGGGGTGAAGAGTTTCACTCTGCCAAAGGAAAAGGCTCTGGAGATTTGGCACCTAATGATGTTTATGTGAGTGCAGTTACTGCTACTAAGCTGTGCACTTTCATTATGTGATGCATATTTTATCGTTTAAAACACTGTCAAAGTCATCAAAAATAAGGAAAATTTGAGAAATTTTCACAGTTGAAAGGAGCCTAATGGGATGAGAGTTCAGTGTCATATAGTAACCTGGCTGGGATCCTGTCATGCAAAAAGGACTTTCAAACACGTTAGGCAAACTAAGGAAATCTACCTAGACTGTGGGCTTTGGTTAGTTTTTTTTTTTTTTTTTTCTTTTTTCGGTGCTAGGGATTGAACCTAGAGCTTTGTGGCCGCTAGCTAAGTGTTCTACCACTGATCTACACAGCTCAAGATTTTAGCTAAGAATGCTATCTCAGTCTTGGTGCTCTGTCAAAAGAAATGTATCAAATGTGTATTCATGTAAGGTATTAATACTGGGCAGCGGCAGCTTGGGCTATATGGCAATTTATCTTCATTATTTTATTTATTTACTTTTTTAAAGTCAAAAATCATTCCACGAAAAGTCTCTTAAAAAGACTGAATTAGCCCCCGCTACAGGGAATGCAGCGGCTGAGGGTATGGATTGGAGCTGGTCTTCTGGGCTCAAACCTCGGTTCCACCACTGCCTGGCAGTGTCCCTTGGTTGGCCATTCCCTCCCTCTGTATGACAGGATGGTGCTAACGCTCCCTCACGGGATAAGCACATGCCCCATGCAAGGCAATCGGCGTCAGCCCCGGTTGCCTAAAATATTGCTGTTCTTCGATTAGAGCTGGGCACAGTGGTGCACACCTGTAATTCCAGCACTTGGGAAGCTGAGGCAAGACGATCATTGTGAGTTTGAGACCAGCCTGGACTGCAAAGTGAGCTCAAGGCCAGCCTCAGCTGCACAGCAAGACCCTGTCTCAAAAAGACAGGAAAAAAAAAAAAAGAAAAAGAAAAAGAAAGAACGGTTAGAAATCGAAGTGCCTAATGCAGGGGTTGAGTGTCTTCAGAGGTAGGCAGATTTACAGTTTGGTTTCTGCAATGTCTATTTATAAGATCTTGGACACAACACAGGTTGAACCTCAGTTTCCTTAGCTGTAGAATAGGATTGGTCAATCTGTACACACAGAGCCCTGACACAATGCAGGCACCTGGTCAGCCCTTGGTCTTTGGGAGCTGAATGGGGAAAGAAGCTGCCACAGGGACTCAGGGGTAGGGCAGCTATGACCTCTTGTTTATCCGGAGAGGGACCTGCTGTGGTCTCTGTGCCGAGACACTGAAGGTCTGTTGGCCTCTCCCCACCCTGCGAGGTCTCCCCAGGTCCCCAGCATTGGAACACTGCCTCCATCTGCCGCTCTCCCACTGATCTGTCTGAATTCTGATTAGGCCCTTATCGCGCCAGCTTGGCCCTGCTTGGCTGCCTGTCACACTCAATTCCATTCCAGGGCATTCATCCTGCCCTGGGCCAAGTGTCCCCGAGGGTGAGGCTCTGGCACCAGTGCCTGGCCTTGGCCTTCCTGGGTTCCCACCCACGATCCTGAACAGTGTCAGGAACACAGCAGTGTCTCCCGACATGGGGCTTGAGAGGAAGAAGAGTGAAGAAGCCGGCTCCTCAGGGCCTTGGCGCAGTGATTTCAAGGCATTGAAAACATCCACACCCCTCCCTCCTCACAAATACCTCCTATTGCCCCAAATTCTATGATTAAAGCCTCATTTCTTAGATTTAAGCCAGATAGGACCTTGTACCTGATAAAAATGCAACATTTTGTCTCAGAATCTTAGCAGGAAACAGAAGGCACATTCAAAAGGGCTTAGCTGAAAAAAAAAATTAAATCAAAAGCAAAAAAGAAAAAGCTCTTTACAGTGAAGGGTGACACAGGATAAGCAGCCTTGCAGAAGCAGGGAGCTGTGGGCTCCTGAGGGTGGAAAGGTGGCAGAGAGCACGAGGCAGATCCTTGAGGAGCAGTCGTGAGGGGACAGATGCAGCCTGAGGTAGCAGGCAGCAGGGCTGACGGTCCATGTTGCTGTCCCCTCGCTTTCCTAGCAGTGTGCCTTGTTGGTCACCCCAGCCAGAAGCCAGAGGGTAATGGGGCCTAAGCCATGAACTTAGTCCCCAGGAATTAGCCTCCCAAGGGCAAAGAAAAGCAGATAATGGACCCAGTCATCCTCACCTATAATACTGGCAATCTGGGAGACTGACGCAGAGGGGTGACAAGTTCGAGCCCAGCCTGGGTTAGCAATTGAGATCCTGTTTCAAAATAAAAAATAAATAAAGCACAGGGGAAGTAGCCTGGTAGGAAGGTCCAGGTCTCATTCCCAACACTGAGGACCAAAAAGGGGGCAGTTCAGCCTGGGGCAAAGGGAGTACAATGAATAAGAAAATGAAAGAGAAAATGTTTTATTTTAATTCAGTATAAATAAAGACATTAGACCTTTTTTTTTTTTTTTTTTTTTTTTTTGTCTTTTTGAGAGGGTCTCACTATGCAGTTCAGGCTGGCCTTAAGCTCACTTTGTAGCTCAGGCTGGTCTCGAGCTCACAACAATCCTCCTGCCTCAGCCTCCTGAGTGCTGGGATTACAGGTATGCACCACCACGCTCGGTGACATTAGACCTTTTTAACAGAGAGAAAGGAGATTGGGGATTAGGGCCCTGAAGGAAAGATCATTGACCAAGGAAAGTCTGCCTACCTCCCCAAATAATGATAAACCTTCCTGTGTCCCCAGGGTAACTCTGGAACATCTGCCTGGAAACGCAGCACCACCTGACGCCTCCATCCTCACAGAAGCTAGCTTGCTGGAAACAAAGAGCCGCAGCCAGCCCCTCGATATCCTTCTCTGAGCTCCTTGGGCAATTGTTATGCAGGTTATAGTTTGAGAAGGATCCCATACATACCCAGTGCTCCCTCCCCACTTAGGTAACCCAACCTGCTCATCTTACCTGAGTATGCCTGTGTTCCCTCTCCCTTGTGTCCTTTTTCACCCAGAAAGTCACTCAACAAATGTGGAATCGATACTTAGCACTAGGGATAAAGAAATGAAGAACAGACTACGGATATAGCTCAGTAGTAGGGCATTTATCTAACATGCATGTGATCCTAGGTTCAATCCCCGGCGCTAAAAAAAAAAAAAAAGTATCACTCAAGTGTGGCTACATGCTCCTGTAGTTCCACTACTTGGAAGTCTGAGGCAGTAGGATTGCATTTCTTGGCCAACCTGATCAAATTAGTAAGGTCTTGTCTCAAAATAAAAAAAAGGTTGGGGATGTAGCTTAGTGCGGAAAGCTTGCCGAGTGTCCATGAGGCACAAGGCAAGACTGTTTGTATTCAAGCCTCAGTATTGCACAATTTTAAAAAAAATGTCTTAAATGAACATATGGAAGCAAATAGGAAACTTCAACCCACTGGAGGAAGTGCTCAAAATAGGGACACTGTGTGTGAGTTGGATAGGGAGGACAGAGGGCCCCACCTACACAGGGAGAGTGCTGGGGAAGCATCCCAGAGCTGCAGCCCTCTCCCCTCATCTGCCTGCCCACAGCTTTCCGTCCTGTGCCCACCCAACTCCTGCTGTGGGCCCGCTGCTCCCTGGGCCTGTACTTCCCCTCCTGTGATGGGTTCACTATCTGTATGCTCAGGGGTCGCTTCGTTAGCTGAGCTTCTTTTGGTCTGCGAGTCTAATGCCTAGAAAACCTTAAATTCTACGTACAAGGGGATGGATGCACGGATAAACGATGTGATTCAGGCTGTAAGCGCACAGGGAAGAGTGAGACCTGTTCTCTTTTCCGATCATCCGTCAACCAGCTTTGTAGACATGCTTCTATGGCTCTTCCTGCCTAGGTGCGGCTTTTGAAATGTGTTTCTTCGTTTATGGGTTCTTTGGGAAAAGTATATAGAGCAAGCTAGGAGAGTGAGCACAGGAAAGTAGTTGAAAACACAGGCTCCAGTCAGGTGCCTGGGTTCAAGTTCTGAGTTTGTCATTTACCAGGACAATGATATGGGGCATGGTACTTCTCTGCTAAAGTTTGGATTGGTGTGCCCCCCATTTAACATGGGCTTGGTCCTCAGTGTGGCACTGTCAGCAGATGATGGAACCTTTAAGAGGGGGCCTTGTGAGCGGTCATAGGTCACTGAGGCTATGCCCTTGAAAGGATTGTGGGAATCCCTCTCTCTAGCTTCCTGGTAGCCATGACACAGGCAGGTGCCTCAGCACAACTCCCTGCCAGGATATACAGCTCAGACTGGCCTCCTGCTTCAGCCTCAGGAGTGCTGGAAGTACAGGCATGCACCACCATGCCCAGTTCTGGTTCACACATTTCCTATGCCTCAGTTTCTACAAAAAATCTAGTAGAAATTATACAATGTGGGGCTCATAGGGTTATTGGAGGGATTGCATAAATTGCTACATATGAAGTGCTTAGGAAGCACTAAGAAAATGTTTGCTGTGGAGAGCTTGCTAGGTACTGGGGCCTGCAATTCCTTCTCCTGATCTCAGGTAATCACAAAGGCCTGAGAACCCCTTCTGTGAATGGCAGACAGCTGGAGGTTGATCTTTCCCCTCTAGCGCGAGAGCTGGAAGAGAAGGTCTCTGTCTCTAGCTGTCTGGGCGGCGGGCCATCGCAGTCAGTAGCCACTTTCATGGGAACTAGAAAGAGCTTCTTCTCCTGTGGTTCTCCCCAGGTGCTCTGTGATTGATTCTTTTGTACAGGATCTTCCTGACCTCCGCCTCTTTGAAGCCCCTGGGCTAAGAGCCCTCTCTACTTCCTCTCACTGGTAATTGGAAGTCAGGGAGTTGGCTCTGGCAGGCAGATGGTGATACCCAGGCCGGGCTGGCACTGAAGCTATTTTGTAGCGTCTTTAGTTAGTGAGTTCTGAAGGCCGAAGTGCTGGTGTGTTTAACATGGACGTTTGGCTTGATTGGAAGATCTGTTTCTTGTGCTTGTGGGACTCCCACCTGCTCTTACCCTGGCCTGGGAAAAAACAGTCATGTTGTGTGCCCTGCCACCGAGACCAAGAGCATCCTGAGGATATTCCTTACCCTGGAGCAGTTCAGAGTAAATTAAGTCAAGTGTCTAGCTCAGAGATGCTCTTGACAGTCTGCGGGGAGTTCAGGCCGCAGCTTGCTGCTTGCTGCACCACCTCTAATCTGGTGTCTGTGAGGGGTGTGGGGGGATGTCTGTCTTCTGGCCCAGGCCCAACTCAGCAGAAGAACTAAGTCCTGAGGAGCAAACAAGTGAGTGATGTCACTGCTCAGACTGGGACCTCAGGGAGGAGGGCCACTGAGACGTCCCCATCCCTGAGGAAAGAGATAGAGCAAGCTGAGAGGACCATTTTAAGAGCCAACGCCAGAGCCACAAGGACAGTATAAAACTCTGTAATTCTGGGGCTCCTAACAGCTGCCAGCAGGTGTTATCCACTCAGACATCTGTCCCCCCTTGACACAGACATAGCGGCAGCTTGACCACGTTGCTAGTCAGCAGTCACCTGACCTCTACTTTGATTTTTCTTTCCGCATTCAGTGAAGGAAGCGCAACACCAGTCACTTTTGTCCTTGATAGAAGACCATCAGGAAGTGTTTCCTTTTTTCTTGAGCTTTCTATCTGGAAACCATTTCAAACTTACAGAAAAGCCTCGAAGTCTAAAGAGCTCCTGTGTACCTTTCACCTAGATTTGTGCCTGTGAACACTTTGTGTGTCTGCTCTCTGTGCCCACATGTGTGTGCATGTGTCTGCACACAGTTCCCCCTCAGTACCTGCAGGGGCTTGCTCCCAGAATCCCCTAGACCCAGTGCCACTAACGCAGAAGTCCTTATAGCAAATGTGCATTATCTACTCAGAACTTCTGTACACGCTCGTACATAGTTTTTATCACCTGTAGATTTCTTCTCATTCCTAATACAGTGTAAATGCTATATCGTGACAGCATATTATTTAAGAGAAGTGACAAGAAAATAGTTGCTTCTTCAGTATGATGCCTTCTTTCCTTTTCTTCTTCTTTTTAACTTTTTCTAATATATTTGATCCATGGTTTTTGGATCCACAGATGTGGATTCCTCAGATACAAAAGGCTAACTTTTTATATAGACTTTTTTCCTGAATATTTTCAATGTTAAGCTGTGAGCACACTCACTCTCTAATACTTTAGTATGCATTTTGTGAGGACACATATGCTCTATGATACAAATACAATAAAATTCAGAAAAAGAAAGCATTCCCCCAATACTATTATCTAGTCTGTAGTTCACATTGCGGTTCCACCAGTTTCAATAATCTACTTTACAGCAATATTTTTTCCCTAGCCCAAGGTCTGTCTTAGGATAAGGTTTAGCTTTTGTGGTCAGGTTCCTGTAGTTCTCTTTAATCTAGAATTGTTCTTCAGTCTTTTATGTCCTCTGGAGTTTTCAAACTGAAAATACATTTAAAAGCATTCTTGTGACTGTGACTTCTCTGAATGCCAACTCAAAAGAAAAAAAAAAAAAAGAACTCTTGTTCAGTTCCTTGCCTTTGAAGCCTCTGGACAGGCAGGTCTGACAACAATCTATTTTGGTCATGCCTGGGTCTTGGTGGCTCAGCCGTCGACCCTGGTCTCAAATGATCCTGGGATTTGATCCTGGGTACACAGTAGATGCTTCTTAAGAACTTTCTGATTTGCCAGGAGAAAAAAATGGATCTGGCTACTGGATTCAAGAAGCCCAGTGCATTCCAGGAAGATTTTGCTGATGTAAGATATACAAATGGCTGCCCTGTCAAAGGCTGCTGCTGGGTGCCTGAAGGATTGCAGCTCCTGGTCTTGCTTCTATTACAAAATGCAATGGGGCTCCCGTTCTCCTTGGATTCCTCCTCAGCAGGGTCGTGAAGCCCTACTGCAAGCTGTGAAATCCAAACATCAGAAGCAAATGACAGTGCTGTCACTACTATACACACTTTTTTTTTTCCCTCCAGATACTGGATTTAATCCAGGAGCTTTGCATTAAGGTATAGCCCCAGCCCTTTTTTATTCTGAGACAGGGTCACACTAAGTCAAAAAATGACTCAGGCTCAGTTTATACTTGTAATACTTAACCTTCGGCTTCCCAGAGTGCCAAAATTATAGGCCTGAGCCACTACACTGAGTTTAAGATCCTACAAACTTTGACACATTTGTGTATTGGGGGCATTCAGATTGTGTCAGTAGCAACAGAATATAGCTTTTAGAGCTGGGGAAATGGCTCAGTAGAATAAGCTCTTCCCTGGCAAGCGCAAGGGCCTGAGTTCAATCCCCATTTCTACCAAAAAGAAAAACAAAAAGAAAGTTTGCCAACAGAGTACAGCTTTTACTTTTTGAGTCAGTGTCTCATTGTATCAATCAGGCTGCCCCTGATGTATTATGCAGCCCAGGCTGTCCTCGAATTTGTAGCAATCCTCCTGCCTCCGCCTCCTGAGTGCTAGGATTATAGGCATAAGTCACCATGCTTGGCTAGAATAGAGCTCTGAAGTCTGTGTATGTGTAGCCAGTCTCTAAGGTAGTGTCTGATGGTCCTCTTCTCTCTTGGTATCTATTTCTGCATACAGTTCCCTTCCACATGAGTCAGGGTTGACACACATGAACAATACAATGTGGTAACAGTGATAAGGTGTGATTTCTTTTTTCTTTTTTTGTGGTACTAGGGATTGAACTTAGGACGTTGCACTTGCCAGGCAAGCACTTATTCTGCTGAGCCATCTCCCCAGCCTTGGGTGTGATTTCTAAGGCTTAGACATAAAAGGTAATGTAGCATCTGCTTTGGTCCTTGACTAGCTTCTTTGGGAGGAAGCCAGATACTTTGAGGATACTGGAGCATCTCTGTGGGAAAGCTCTTTGGAGAGAAACTGAAGACCCCCACCAACAGCAAGCACTAATTTGAAGCCGTATGTGAACTGTCTTAGATATGGATCATCTAGCTGCATCTGAGCCCTTAGAGCACTGCCATCTGACCTGCAGGTACCTTTAATACTTGACCCACAGAAACTGTGAGAGATAATTATTGTTATCGTAAGCCACAGAGCTGTTTGTTTTGTTTTATTTTGTTTGAAACAGGGTCTCACTCTGTAGTTCACACTGGCCTTCAACTCACTGTGTAGCTGGCCTTAAATGCATAGCAATTGTCTTGCCTAAGCCTCCTGAGGGCTGAGATTAAGCACCACCATGCCCAGCTTTGTTTTGTTTCCTTGAGACAGGGTCTCACTTTGTAGTATAGGCTGGTCTTGAATTCACTATGTAGTTCAGGCTGGCCTTGAACTTATGGTGATCCTCCTGCCTTAGCTTCCTGAGTGCTGGAATTACAGGTGCACATGACTACGCCCTTAGGCATACCCCTCTGAGGGTACTAAAAAGTGCAAAACAGCAAATGACCCCGAAATTCCACTCCTTCTCTCAAAAAGACAAAAAAAATCAATAAAATTTGTTTTAAAAAAACTTTAATATAAAAATTCTTAGCAGCATGTTCACTATAGCCAAAAAAATAGAAATGAGTGCCTACTAGCTAGTGAACAGATAAATGACACGTGTATCTTCAGGCAATGGAATAGTATTCAGCCAAAAAGTAATGCTGTTATAATGTACGCTGCAACATGGATGAACCTGTAAACTGATGGCGAGCAAAGGAAGCCAATCACAGGAGACCTCATCATGCACAATTCCCTTTCCATGGCATGTCTGGAACAGGCAAATCTATAGAGACAGAGAGTGGATTTGTGGCCCTGTGGGGCTGAGGGAGTGAGGTGTGAATGATAAAAGGTGCAGAGTGTCTCTTCTGAGTAGTGAAAAAATTTTTCTAAAATTGATTGTGAAGAGCCCGGGTATATAGCTCAGTGGTGTAAGTGCCTGCCTGGCAAGCACACGGTCCTGAGTTCGATCCCTGGTACCACTAATAGACAGATGATAGATAGATAGATAGATAGATAGATAGATAGATAGATAGATAGATAAAATTGATTGTGACTGTAGAAACCAAGCAAAATCAAGATGGTCTGTAATTATTGAGCATTGTCTTAGTTACTCTTCTCTCATTGCTGGGACAAATACCCAACACCCAAAATGAAGGAAGGAAAGATTTATTTAGCTCACAGTTACTGGAAGTTTCAGTCCATATTCAGCTGGCTCCAAGGCAGAGGGGCACATGGCAGACAGCAGCAGTTCATGGAGGCAGAACAGCAACAACAAAGAGCAATGGCTACTGAAAGTCTGTCTCTCTGTCTCTTATATTACCTTCAGGCTCTCTGCCCCAGGCTGGGGGAAGTACTCACATCTATAATCCCAGCAGTACTAAAACCCATAATCCCAACCTTGGATCACACATAATCCCAATGTATCATGAGTTAATCACAAACTCTTGAAGTCCCCACCCCATGACTACATGAGACTTTGGGGGGGACAACTAGACACAAACCATAAGAAGCATTAATGACCAAAAAAAAAAAGCATTAATGAAAGAAAGAGAGGCAATTAGGGTATATTTTGGGGGCTTCTTTTGATTTTTGTTTGATGCTAGAGATCAAACTTAGGTCCTTGCACATGTTAAGCACTACCATTCCACTGAAATGGAGCTGCACTGTGATTCTTTAAATACTAACATTGCACTTAAGGTAAATTGTGGCTCCATTTTACTGATGAGAAAATCAAGACCCAGGGACACTTAGTGACTTCATCTGATTTATATGGGTGACACCTATTGTAACTTGGATCCTCAAGCTAGGACTGTTGGTTATTCCATTGCCTCTACTGACATGGATTAGGATTGAATCAGGACATTAAATAGTTCATGAGTGGTACCCATGTGGATCACCCTCTACCATAAACTATAAGATCTGAGATTCAGTTATTGCATATAATTGAAACCTTGAATATATAACAAGTACATTAATGTATACTATATGCAACTTTACAAATTTACAGGAACTTCTTGGGTTTATCAACTCATTTTTAGTCTCAATGTTGAAATTAAATTTTGCATCACTTTAGCTGATGAACTTTAGGATCCAAAGTTTGCTAAAAGTCCTACTTAAGGGCGCATGCCCAGTAGCTCAGTGTTTAAGTGCCTGCTTAAATAAAGCACTTAAGCTCAGGATGCTGTGGTTTGACCCCTAGATCCTCCTGCCTTTCCAGACCTGTCCTAAAGGTAGCCTGAGCCTGCCAAATAAATAAATAAATAAAAATAAATGTCCTACTTAAAAAAAAAAAAAAAACTGTAAAGTGAACTCTGCTAGGAACTCACCTAAATGTTCCCAACCAATTGAGAGTTCTTTTGACTCAATTCAGATGGAAATAATAATCAAGACTGTGAAGCGGCACTCGCAGCCCCACGCCCGCCTGACAGCAGCCAGTGCTGTCCATGTCAGTCAGCACTGTCAGCTGTTGGTTTCTGCAGCTGCTTGCTGCCACCTTTCAGTGCTGGGTTGTGCAAGATACCACTGACCAACTCTTCCCAGGGCTAACGGCTCCTAGTGTTTATTGCTCTTCCTTTAAAGCAACTGCTCTGTCACACTACTCAAAATAACAAACTCAAATAGATTTACAGGACCTTCAAAGCCCATGCTATCCAAGCAGTAAGTCAGGAGCAGATTTATAAGCTCACCACAGCCAGGCTTTATTTAAGTCAGCCCTGTCCTGCGACCCCCCCCCCCCCCCATTCCACTGAGCCATCTCCCCGGCCCCTCAGCAACAGACACAAGAATAAGCCAAAGGGAACACTCTAAGACTAACAGGAGAAGTGTGGGGGAGGGGGCTGCTTATATGGCAGCTGCAGGCATGTGATTGGTCCAAATTCAGGCGCTCTCATTGGTCCAGCTGGATGTCCCAGTCCAAATTATCCTCAGTTTTCATGGTGGAAATGCAAGGAAACATCAGATAGTAGCTCTTTGATTACACCTGTCCCATCTCTGAGAAAATGGCAAGAGAAAGTGGAGAATCTTCAGGAGGGATAGCTGTGTTTACCCCATCTTATTGGGGATTGAGGAGTTGGAAATACTAATAATGGGATCCGTTTGGCTCTCTGCTACCTCGTGGGTAGTTTCTCCTTCTTTAAAGAGGTGAAAAAAATAAATAAAAATAAAGAGGTGGAAGCTTCCAGCAGCAGGACAGAGAGGGAGGGAGGAGAAGCAACAAGAGGTGAAGGAGGCGTGTGGCACCCCCCCACACACACCCCTGCTGTCATAAGGAAAGATAGTCAGATGCTTGTCCTCTGTTTCACAAACGCCTCACCTGGCTGGTGTTAGTGTGATAAATAAGCTTTTTATTTTTATGTAAGAAAAAAAATTGCCTTGTTTCATCAATGAGAATTTCTTTTGATGGGAGTGGGGTCGTAGCAGGAAAGAAAGAAGTGCATGCTGAAGTGCTAGGTGAAGAAAACACAAAATCTAAGGGACTGTTAAAATCTGCATTATTCAAGATAAATGTCATTTGCATGAAATTGTTTTGTTGAGACGCAGTCTTGCTGTGTAGCCCAGGCTGGCCTGGAACTCATGGTGATCCTCCTGCCTCAGCTCAGTAAGTGCTGAAATTACAGGCATGTGCCATATTCCTGAATCATGAAATATTTCTAAAAATCAGAATCAGTGCAAAAAATTCATAATGAAACCGGGTGTTGGCATGCATCTGAAGTCCCAGCTACCCAGGAAATTGAGGCAGGAGAATCACTTACGTCCAGAGGTTCAAGACTAGCCTGAGCAACACAGTGACAATGAGGTCACCTTGTCTCTTCAAACAAACAAAAACCAAATATTTTAAGACCAAACACAAATATTTTAAGGAAAGAGCAGAGATAGCAAATGACATGAGTTATGTAAGGGGAGTGTTAGTCTGTCTTATTTGTTTGGTTGTTCATCATAGATTTTTCCTTTTTGCATTAACTTTAAATAGGTAATGTATTAAAGTGACTGTTTAGGCAGATGCAGAGACCCCTGCATGCTGTGCCAGCCCCGACCCTGGGGCAAGCTGAGGCACCAATTGATCCCAGTGCGTGGGAGGCTGAAAACAGGAGGATCACGACCAGTCTGATCAGTGTAGTGAGACCCTGTAGACCCTGTACTAAACACATAATAAATAAATAAAGTATTATTTTGACTACCAAGTTTATTGGCAGCACCTTAAATTTTGTCCTTGAGGCAAATGCTTCACCTGCCTCACCTTACCCCACTCCTTTCCTGTAGGTGTGCATGGATTCTTTCTGGGGAATTCTAGAAGCAGCTCCTTCACCACCCGCATCAAACATGCCTGGCTCTGGTGACCTGAACTACAGAAGTCTCATGAAAAGCAGCACTGCCCTGACATCAGTGATGATGAGGGGAGGCTTTTGTCAGTTATTTTTGACATGTGGTCCTGTGCACACAGCACATCTGGCAGTATCTATTTCACCAGGGCTTTCCCAAGTGGTATCATAGAGTTAGAGAGACACCCATAAGCACATGTGGCAGGGGGATCTTTCAGCCTTGACTGAAAAGCAAGGTGTCCAAAGGTCCTGGTGAAAGCCCAAAGGACCCAAAATATGTATTAAGCCCTTAATCATATTGAACTAAATCTCTTCTTTGTGTTATTTGAAATCTCCACATGATCCATATTTCTTTTTCTTTTTCTTTTTGCGGTACTAGGGATTGAACTCAGGACCTTGTGCTTTCCAGGCAAGTGCTTATTTCACTGAGCCATCTCCCTGGCCCTTTCTTTTCTTTCTTTCTTTCTTTTTTTTTTTTTTTTTTTTGTCTTTTTGAGGCAGGCCCTCACTATATCATTCAAGCTGGGCTTGTTCTCACATTATAGCCCAGAATGGTCTCAAACTCACAATGATCTCCCTGCCTCAGCTTCCCAAGTGCTGGGCTTACAGGTGTGCATCACTACCCCCAGCTCAATGGTCCAGGTTTCTGAAGTTCTTTTTCCTCCAACATCCAAATAAGAGGCCTGTGCAGCCGTGAGAAGCTGCTGAGGAAGGAGCAGGATAATTTCCAGGATCTCTATTGCCCTGCTCTCAATTGCCCCTCTGATGACCCCTCCGTTCCTGCTGAACTCTTCCTGGGGGCCATCTCTGGGCAATGCTTGGTCTCATGTGGACATTTTCTTGTTTTGAAACAAGTTTTCACTATGCAGTTCAGGCTGCCTTGAACTCACTAGGTAGCCCAAAGTGGCCAGGAACTCACAACTATCCTCCTGCCTCAGCCTCTGTGTACTGAGATTACAGGAGTGCATGCCTGGCTCTGGCTCAGCGTGTAGACACCCCCTCCCCAAGAGCAAGCGTTTTTTTTTTTGGTTCTGGTGATTGAACTCAGGACCTTACACTTACCAGGCAGGTGCTTGAGCCACTGAGCTATCTCCTTGACCCCCAAGAATAGACTTTTATGTGGAACAAAGTTTTCCTGTAAGTTTGTGGGGACAGGAGAAGAGTGTAACAATGTTGTACAGGCAGGAAACCATTTAAAATTAAATAAAGGACATTTTTGGATTAGTAGCAGACTTGTGCTATAAGGAAAGGTTTTTAGGGTGGAAGGAAATGATACATAAACTTGTATCTTCAGGAAGAGTAGCAGAAATAAAAAGTATAAGAATAAAATATTTTTTAAAATTTCCTCTTCATTTCTTTAAAATTCTACAATTTTTTTTTTTTTTTTTTTTTTTTTTGTCTTTTTTGAGACAGGGTCTCACTGTGCAGTTCAGGCTGGCCTTAAGCTCACTTTGTAGCTCAGGCTGGTCTCGAACTCACAACAATCCTCCTGCCTCAGCCTCCCTAGTGCTGGGATTACAGGCATGCGCCACCACGTCCGGCAAAATTCTACAAAATTTAAAGCAAAACTTTTAAGTGTGTATTATAAAATTCATAGATTATGCAAATATACATATTTTAAAGGGCAAAATATTAATTCTAAACAGATGGTGAAACTTTGACAATATGTACTGTGATTCCTACAGTGACCATTTAAAATGCAAAGTAGTATAATAAAAAGCTCATAGACAAATGAAAGTAAATTATATTTTATTTGTTGGTGCTGGGATTGAGCCCAGGGCCTTCTGGATACAAGGTAAGAGCTCTACCATGGAGCCCCAAATCCAGAAGTAGATTTTTTTAAAATTAGCCCCCCAAAAGGCAAGAGAGCTGGATATGATGGTGCATGCTTATAATCCCTGCCCTCTGAAAGGCTGACGCCGGAGGATCACAAATTCAATCCAAGCTTGAGCAACTTAGCAAGTGAACAAGGCCTTGTTTCAAAATTTAAAATAAGAAATGGGCCAGAGATATAATTCAGTGAAAAACTCTGAGTTCAATCCCTAGTACTGAATAAAAACAGAAAGAAAGAAGAAAGAAAAGAAGAAGAAGAAGAAGAAGAAGAAGAGGAAGAGGAGGAAGAGGAGGAGGAGGAAGAGGAGGAGGAGGAGGAGGAAGAGGAAAAAAGAAGAGGAGGAAGAGGAAGAGGAGGAGGAAGAAGAAGAGGAAGAGGAAGAGAAGAAGGAATAGGAGGAAGAAGAGGAGGAAGAGGAAGAAAATAAGGCAAGAAAAAAGAAATGAAAACAAAACAAACAAAAATATCCCACCCAATCTAGAAAATGGCAAAGTGGCAGGCCTATCTCTAACCATATCAATAATTACACTGAAGAATAATAATCTACCAGACAGTGGCGCATGCCTATAATACCAGCTACTGGGGAGCCTAAGGCAGGAAGATCACAAATTTGAGACCAGCCTGGATTCATAGCAAGATCTCATCTTGAAATAATAATAATAAAAAGGGAGGGCTATGACTATAGCTCAATGGTAAAACAGCTGTCCAGCATGCATGAGGATCATGCCCTGGGCTCAGTCTCCAGAACTGCAAAACCAAAGAAAGCACCAGTTTTTCTGGGTTTTTAGCCTGAAGACGGTAGCTCATAATCACTTCACCCTCCATAGTCATGGGAGTCAATTCCTTATCATAAATCTCATTCTAGGAGATTATGCGAGGGCCTGAGTTCAATCCCTGGTTCCACCAAAAAAAAAAAAAAAAAAAAACAAACAAACAACCAAACACCATGAGTTTGAGGAGGTTGGTCCTATTTTTCTAAAGAAACTTGCCTAACAAAGAGCAAGACTTAGGTAGAATATTTAAAAAGCCAATTCTACCTAACTGACACCTAAACTCAACACAATCCCCTTTCTCTCTATTTTTTAAAGTACTGAACATGGAACCCAGGGGCTTCACACTGACCTGCATCCTTTCTCCTTTTTGTTTTTTATCTTGAGCGGGGTCTAACTAGGTTGTTAAATTGCCCTGGGTTTGCTCAAACTTTTTATCCTCATGCCTCAGCCTCCTGGAGTCCTACAATCACAGGATGCACCCCATGTCTACCTTTGTTATCCTTCCTAACATGAAAAATTGATTCTAAGCTACACAGAGAATTTAGTATTTCCAAAACCATACTAAAAAAAAAGAAGAAAGATGGATTTAGGCTCTCTCATTTTAAGACTTACTATAAAGCTATGCTAATCAAAATTCTGTTCTAAAGATTAGCAATCTGATTATATCACAGAGATCAAATAGGTTAAAGAAACAATAGACAGTGAAGAAATATATGGTCATTTAATTTTTCACAAGGGTGAAAATAGGAAAATAAAAGGGTTTTTTCCATGAAGTGGTGCTGCTACAGTTGGATTGCTCTCCCCCACCACTGTCAATCCTTTCCTTACACTACACACAAAAATTAATTTGAAATGACTCATAGGCCTATGTACAAAGTTAGGACTATGAAGCTTCTATCATAAAGCTTAGTCTGTGTAATAGCTTAGGGGCACAGTGCCTGCCTGACAAGCACAAGGTGGTGAGTTTGATTCCTGGTACCAAAAAAAAAAAAAAAAGAAAAAATCTTCAAAGAATATCTTAATGACTTGATATAAGCAAAGATTTTTTATTTTTTCTGTATTTTAGGGAAGGGTCTACAGGGTGGTCAGGGTCTCACTAGTAGATCAGACTCACCATGATTCTCCTGTTTACAGCCTCCCAAGTGCTGGATTTATAGACGTGCACCACCATGCCCAGTATCATTTGCTCTCTCAGCATGCCCCAGGGGCGGGGTCAGCAGGAACAAAGATTTTTTAAAAAAGCATTCAAACTGGGGATATAGTTCAGTGGTACGGTGCCTGCCTGGAAAGTGAAAGGTCCGGAGTTTGATTCCCAGTACCAAAAAAATGACACTCAAGACAATGAATAGGTGATGCAGATTGGGCGATATTATTTAGTTTTATTTATTTAAGGTTTTTCAGACAGGGTTTCTCTCTAATTTAGTGTGGCCTTGAACTCAGAGCCCAGACTTGCTTCTAATCTTGGCAATTTTCCTGCCTCAGCCTCCTAAGTGTTGGGATTATAGGTTTGTTCCATTACATCTGGCTCTGAAAGATCTTATTTGTAAAGAAGCCTTTTGTATTTGAGATCTAGAAAGAATTCCTATAACTCTGGCAAAAAAGACAACCCAATAAAATGGTAAACATTCAGAAACTTCACAAAGGAAAATATAGGAATGGCCAATAAAGACTTAAAAAAAGAATCAATACCATTGGTTATCAAAGAAATGCAAATCAGAACCACAAGGTCCAGGAGAATTAGAAATAAAGTAAAAGCCAAGCTAGGGCAAGTTAGCAACTTACTGAGATTCTGAGATTCCATCTTAAAAAATAAGAAGTTTGGCAATCTAATTCAGGAGAGAGAGAGAGAATATTGTATGATTGTATTTTTATAAAGTTATAAATTTGGTAAAATGAACCTTTGGTTAAAAAATGAGAGGACATTGTTGGATACAAGAGGGAACTTTCTGGGGCTGGGGAGATGGCTCAGTAGAATAAGCACTTCCCTGGCAAGTGCAAGGGCCTGAGTTCAATCCCCAGTTCCGCCAAAAAAAAGAGGGAACTTTCTGGATAAAATAATGGTTTCTTTATTTGTGCTAGGGACCTGGACATAGTGGTGTACAACCATCATCCCAGCACTTGAAAAGACGAGGCAGGAGGATGGTCACAAGTTTGAGCCCAGCCTGGGCTACAGTGAGTTCTAGGCCAGGCTGAACTCCATCAGGGAACCCTGCCTGGGAAGATTGAGAACATGGGTAACATAGATGCATGCTTTTTCACACTCATCAAATGATACAGTAAACATGCATGTGTTGCATGTTGCATCAATATTCCCTGAAAGAAAAACACATCAATATTAACTTTGTCGTGGTTTGCATAAAGTATGATGCTGGGTACAGCTTCCATTGAAATGCACTTTTCAAAAGGTGGATCCATGGATGGGCACAGAATAGTTTATGTGACAAAGCAAATATAATAAAATGATCATGTAGAATTGGGGAGATAACTCATTGGCACAGCACTGCCTGACAAGCACAAGCACTGAATTTAATTCCTAGTACCCAAATTAATTAATTAATTTTTAAAATAATAATATGAAATATAAGTGGTTCATAGATGTTTATTGTGCAATGTTTTCAACTTACCTCGTGTTTTTTTTTTTTTTTTTTTTTTTTTTTTTGCAGGGATTCAACTCAGGCCCTTGTGCTTGCCAGGGAAGCGCTTATTGCACTGAGCCATTTCCCCAGCCCCGGTTTGTTTTATTGAGAACAGCGTCTCACTATGTAGCTCAGGCTGATTTTGAATTCACTGTGTAATCTAGCCTGACCTTGAACTCATGGTGATCCTCCTGCCTCAGCCTCCCTTGTGCTGGGATTCCAGACATGTGCCTCCTTATCTGGCAAACTTTTCTGTTTGAATATTTTCAAAATAAACTGTAGTAAGGAGCTGAACATTAGACTGGTCCAAATATGTTTATAGCAGCATTATTCATAATGAGCCCCAAATGGAAACAACTCATATTGCCAATGACAATGGAAGAGATAAATAGATTATGGTATAATCATACAGTGGAAGAGTGCACAGCAATATGAATGAAAGATATACGACTGTGCAGCAGCGCAGACCCATTAATATAAGGTATGAGAACAGGCAAAACTAGTCCCTGCCATTCAAAGTCAGGACAGTGATGGCCCCCAGGCAGAATTGAAACAGGCAAAGAAGCCTCCCCAGGGGTTTCCCAAGGTCTCTGCTAAGGCCCAGTCCTTGTCAGCCATGCAGATTACAGGGTGTATCCAGTGTGTGAAAAATCCATGGAGTGGTATAGATATTCTTTTTTCATCTATCGTACATTTCAATTTTAAAAATTGTTAAAAATTGATGTTCGATCTCACTGCTCTTAAAACAGGTTCTTCAGCCCAGCCCTACCTCTGCGAACTCTTTGCCAGCCATCTTTCTCCCGTCTCTCGTCTCCCAGGTCCCAGGCTCTGACACACCCATCTCCCTCACCTGCCAGGGAAAAAGTCAGTGCAGAGGAATCTAGCTCTCAGCCTCTGGCCTAGTCTCAGCTGCCGACTAGAAAAGGTTCATGGTGACCTATGCAGCCCTGTGGTTTCTAGATACATTCCTTTGCTTCCTTACAGCAATAACAAAATGCTGGCATTTTTACAGAGGTTTTTTCTTTTCTTTTCTTTTGTGGAATTGGGGATTGAACTCAGGCCCTTGTGCTTGCCAGGGAAGCACTTATTCCACTGAGCCATCTCCCTAGCCCTGGCATTTTTAAAAAGCAAGATTTGCATAGTCACCTTCCCTTTGCATAGTCACCTCCTTCTTTCTCTTCTACCATCCTCACATTGTCTCTTCCATTTTCCTCTCTTTAAAGCATGAGAGGATGAGAGTCTAGAATTCTGGGGCATGATCCTAGCCCTCTGTAAGCTTGCAACTGGTTCAGAAGTCTAGCTGAACACATATTTAAACCTAGCAAGAAACCTATTTAATGAAGCATTTTTTTTTTTTTTTTTAATGTATTTGGTACAGGGTCTCACTATGCAGCTTGGACTCATAGTGATCCTCCTGTTTTCAGCCTTCCCGGTGCTGGGATTACAGGCATGCACCACCACGCTTCTGTAATCAGAGCATGTGGCACTGGGGATTGAACCCCAGTCCCTGCTCTTGCCTAAGCAGGTGCTTAGTTTGCTGAGGTACCTCGCAGGCCTAGTGAAGCACTTCTTACTTTCATCTCAGGACTCAAACTTCAGCCTGTCACTCGATCACTTGATCCATCAAGAGCTTCTGACATGATCCTTCTTGCCCTCTTCCTGGGATGTCTCTCTGGGTTGCTCCTGCGGGCTCCTCCTCGTCCATTTGACCCTTCCCCACTGGCTTGGTTCTCCCATGGTCCTTATACTTTTCCCCTTTAGGACACTGCATGCCTCTGATGACTTTACCTAACACGAGGATTCAGAAGGACCATGGATTCTCTCAGGGATGACTGACAGCTCCCGACCTGGCCCTCTCCAGCCTGCTTTCAGCACAGCAGCCAGAGGGACACTGTGACCACCCGTCCAGTGGAGTCTATTCAGAACCCTCACTGGCTTCCCTTTCCTCAAGATAAACAGCAGCACCCTCACACTGCCCTCAGGGCCCTCTGCCTGCCCACCCCAGCCTTGAGTCATTCCCCACAGCTCTTGTACGCTGGCCTTCCCTGGCCTCCTGGCTGTCCTTAAATGCACCACGCACGCTCTGCCTCTGTGCCTCCCAAGTACATGGGCCTTCCCTCGATCCAAAATGCCCTTCTCAGCACATGACTTACCCTTATTCCATTCAACCGTCACAGGTAGCTCTGCCCTGCCTAAAATTGTACCTGCTGCTCATTCCCTGTCTCCTGTCTCTGCCTTATCTCCTAAGTGCTTACTGCGGCAACAACAAGCAGAAGCACTAAACTGACAGCCAGGGCTTGCAGGAAGATTTATTTATGTCCACGGGTACTGATCGGGATCATTTCCAGTATATCAGACCTAAATCTCTGGTGGTTTAAGCCTTTTACATACTGCACAAGCAAAAAGTACAAAGTAGGTACAAAGCTGAGATTCAATCACGTGGCCATTGTTCTGACCAGCTAGCAGGGTGAGATCATCGGTTACAGGGGTCATCAGTCATGAGCTTGGTACAGTGGTACAATCAGCCATCCTGCAAGTTCAGTTATGCTGTCATGGTTGCAGGGGTCAAGAAAGTAACTACAAAACCATGAAGCCATTACAGAGCTAGGCAGTTTCAACAGAACCAAGTTTTAGTTAGGCATGCTGGCGGCTTGCCTGTAATCCCAGCACGTGGGAGGCTGAGGCAGGAGGCTCAGTGCAAGTTTGAAACCAGCCTGGTCTACAAAGTGAACTCAAGTCCAGCCTGAACTGCATAGTGAGACCCTGTCTCAAAAAGACAAAAACAAACGTTTTATTTATTTTGTTTATTTATTTATTCATTTATATTTTGTATTTTAGGAAAGGGTCTACAAGGTGTTCAGGGTCTCACTACTAGATCGGACTTGTAGTGATCCACCTGTTTACAGCCTCCCAAGAGTTGAGATTACAGGCATGCACCACCACCCCCAGTCTCAAAACAAACATTTTAAAAAGAATAATTTCTCTTGTAGTTTTTCCCATTTACTGCTATCTATCATGTTATTATGTATGCATTGATATTTTTTCTGTGTCTCTCTCCACTAACATGTCCAACTTATGGGACAAGGATTTTTGTTTTCTTTTTTTTGTATTTAGTACAGGGTCTACAGGGTCTTACTACATAGATTAAACTCATAATGATCTACCTGTTTTCAGCCTCCCAAGAGCTGGGATTACAGGCATGTGCCACCAAGCCCAGTCTAGGGACAAGAATTTTTGTCTGTTTAATTTACTGCAAAGTCTCCTGCAACAGTGCCTGCAATATACAGGTGGTCAATATTTCTTCCATGAATGAGTGACTGCTTCAAAATGTTTTCAGAGGTGCTCACAGCCGTCAGCTAAAGGAGGGTACCAGCTTGGCTGTAGATACCCAGGAGGAGGTAAAATCTTCTTCAGTCTTTAAAGAATAAGCAGTCCTGGAAAAAGAGGTGGATTTTTTGTTGACTTGGTTTGGTTTGATTTATTTATCTCATTTTGTTATTGTTGTTTTGTCCTTTTGTTTTGTTCAATAGTACTGTGAAGTTTTTTTTGATTTTTTTTTGTTGTTGTTTTTGATACTGAGGATTAAACTGGGACTTTGTGCTTGCCAGGCAGTGCTTGTTCCACTGAGCTATATTCTTGGCCCTTTGTTCTATAGTACAGAGATTAAACACAGGGCCTTTCCACTGGGCGACATCTTCAGACCTTTTTTATTTTGAGACAGGGTTTTTAAGTTGCCCAGGCTGGGCTTGAACTTTCCATCTTCTTGACTCAGCCTCCCCGAGTTCTGGAATCATAGTTGTGCATCACCATGCCTGACTTGTTCCATTTTTAAAGAACCCACCTAGTAATGTCTAACAGGGTACTTAGGAAGACTATGCCTAAATGGAGGAAGCTGTTACTGTAGCAAGTTTAGGAGCCTGTGGGCTGAGATTGCACTTGGATGGGCTGGTGGTGCCTCAGGGAGGAGAGAAGACCGGTTGGTGGAGCCCAGGTCCCCTTCTGCAGGCATTATGATGGCCCTGCATACAGAACGAGGCACACACATGGCTGGAGACCTCTTCAGAGGACCAAGCAGCTCATAGCAGCTGCCTGTCCCTGATGCAATCAGAGCACAGAAATAATTCATTTCAACCCTGCCATCAGCCTCAGGATTCCGGCCAAGCACAGGTACTGGTGAGAGGCTTTTTTTTTCCCCTCTTGAGTTGAAAGAGTACCTGTGTTTCCAAAAGACGCTTTCTTGTGCAGAGAAACTCTGCAGTGAGGTTTTTTGGGGAAGGTCTGGGATGAACCACCTTTGCTTGTGTGTCTCAGGAGAGAATGAAATCGCGGGCTCCCATTTTTTTCTGCTCCTAGCCAGTAACAACAGAGAGCTGAAAGGTGTCTTTCAAGAGTCCTGGAGACAAGTGAGTTGACCCGAAGGCCACAGGACGCTGCGCAGGAGGCTGCAGGAGAAATGGCTTCTTGTTTGTTAGCTCGGGTTTGTGGTGAGGAGGTCTGCGCTGCCCTCCCCCACAGGCCCCGCGACCAAACAGAACAAATAAAACCTCTATTTGTTCATCTCTCCTCTGGACTTAGATGGCGCTTTACAGCCAGGGTTATTGGGATCAGCTGAAACCCAGGCGGAATGTTTATTCCTGGGACGGCAAAGACAGACAAATACCTCTCTGTCCTTCCATTTTCCAGGCCAGGAGGGCAGGAGATTCCTCCAATCAGGCAGGCAAGCAGGGAAGAGTTATTTTTTAGGTGCCTATGGTGTCTCCATTCTGAGCTACTTGATAAATATCAAGTTTTGAAAAAGAAAGAACAAACTCAGGCTCTAGGCTCGAAGTGCTAAAATCTTGGCAGCAGGAGGCCTGGTGTGCAAAACAAACTCAAGAGAAACTGTTCAGAGCAACGTGATGCACTAAGAATTAATCTCATGAGAGGAAGGGAAGAAAGGAGATTTGGAGGTTGAGGGTGGGGATGGAGAGCTCTTAGAGGAGGCCTCCTGAAGAAGGTTTGAGCTGGTAAGCAACATGGCGGCAGCAAGCACAATTATTTTGCTCTGTACTGCAGCCCAGCATGGAACATAAAGCCTGACACAGAGTGAGCATTCGGTAAGCATTTGAGGAATGGAAGGAGGAGGAGGTGGCTTGCATTGGAAGGATAACTAGGTGAAGCAGGGGGAGGAGGGCATTCCAACAAGAGGAAAGGCCCCAAGAAATGAAGTAGATGTCTCAGTGAGACTGGTTTAACCACAGTGGAGGGTGTGTAGTGAGGAGTTGTGGGAAATGAGGTTAGATATAGGACCAGATGGGGGGAAGAGTGGAAAGCTAGGCAGAGGAATTCAGAGAAGGTAAACCTTCTTTCATTTATCTTTTTTTTTGGGGGGGGGGTGTGCAGTGTGTGTAGAGGAATCTGGGGATCAATCTAAGGCTTCAGGCTTAGCATATACTGTACCCTGAGAGAGACACTGGGTCATTTCATTAAACTTTTGTGGAGCATAGAGCATATGCTGGCATAGAGGCAAGGGATGGTACTGGTGATAGAAAGTAGAATAAAAGGATATCATTTCAGAGGCTGAGGAAAGAAGATGGCCATTTGAGGGCAGCCTAGACAAGTCAGCAAGACTGTGGTCTCACAGTAAAATTTTACAAAGGACCTAGGGACATAGTTCAGGGTAGAGACCTTGCTGGGCATACACAAGACCCTGGGTTCCATCCCTGGTACTGAAAAAAGATCTGTTGGTGATAGAAAAATACCTGCCCTCTTCTGTAATAACTGTGATAATTATGCCATTAACGAAATATGTGTATGTTCTAATCATGGTTTGGTTGCAAGACACCAAGGCCATGCCAAAATTATTCTAATGAATAGAGGCTTATAGGAAGGTATACCAACCATGAAAGGCTAGGGAATGGGGCTCAACCTGGTAGCTGGCTCCATCTTTCTCCTATCTTAGCTACTTCCTCTTGTAGTAATGACTCATGGATGACCTGTCACCTTTGGCTTCTTTTTCTTTGTAGGCTTCATTCTCCAGTTTCTGTTTTTAGGATTTTTTTTTTTTTTTAGACAGCACCTCTCCATGTCTTACCTGGCCTTGAACTCACTGTGTAGGCCAAGCTGGCCTTGAACTCACAGCGATCCTCTTGGCTCGACCTCGTGAGTACTGGGATTACAGGCATATACCACCATACCTGGCCCTGTTTTTAGGATTTTTCTCTGATGCAAGTTTGACCTCTTAATGTCCTAATATCTTCTCACACTACAGCCAACCATTCTCACTCATTCTGAATATTTTATGTAAAACTGTTGAAGATGAAGAAGCTGATTGGAGCCTGGCATAGTGGTACATGCCTATAATTCCAAAACTCTGGAAGAGTTTATATTATAGGGATGAGCCTAGCCTGGGCAACCTATCAACTTAGTGAGAACTTGCCTAGAAATAAAAAAAGACTAGGATGCATCTCATGACAAATGTTGTGGACTCATCTCCCAGTACTCCATAGAGTCAGAGGAGAGGAGGTCAGGGGCCAGGGAGATAGCTCAGTAGAATAAGCATTTCCCTGGCAAGCGCAAGGGCCTGAGTTCAATCCCTGGTTCTGCCAAAAAAAAAAAAAAAAAAAAAAAAAAAAAGAGGTGGAGAAGGAAGAAGAGGAGGAGGAAGAGCAGCAGGAGAAACACCAGCAGCTGATCCACTCAGCCTATGGATGGATATCCCTGGGTCAAGTGGTCAGTCAGCTGTGGTTAAGAGGCAAGTCATGTAGTAAAACATGGCTGCCTGAGCTTACCAAGAACTATGAGTAAAAGAAAATTCTAAAGAAGGGGTGTAGACTATAAGGCAAAAATAGAAAAAGCTTAATTCCTCTAAGTTAACAGTGTGCGGAGCAAATCTATTCACTTGGGTGGAGGCAGTAAAGGGAGAAGGCTTCATTTGTTTTAGTTGGGCGTAGGGGCACAGGAAAGAGGTGGCGACATTCCAGCTGTTGATGCAAGCAGCATTGTAGAGCAATTAGACCAGTTATGGTCCACAGGAGAAATTATACAAATTTTAGAAACCAAAGGGACTCAGACCATCAAGAGAGCCTTTGCCTAATACAAAACAGAACAGTTTAGAAATAAGATTTATTGTACTTTTTATGTAGCCTAAAATTTTCTTATGGCAGAATCTGCTTCTGCTTTATTGCTATAATTTTCAGCCACATAGACTCAGGGTAAAAACTTACTATGTGTTTTTCAATTGAATTAAATTCTCCTAAACCCAGGCAATCAGGGAACATGTTGCTCTTTGTCAGCTCTGTTAAAAAAGAGTCTGGACCAGAAACACAAAACAAACAAACACACACAAAAAACCCAAACATAATTTTTCTGATTACTGATACAGGGCTTGGGTCACTGGAGACAAACTTGGTGAGACACAATAATGCAGCAGGAGAGTCAGAGCCAAGGTGCCCAGAGGAGAGCTAGATAAACAGATAGCAGTGCTGTGCCCAGTGGCTCCCAGGCCAGATCAAAGCCGGCCTGCCCCGGCGCAGGCAACAAGCACGGCAGGAATCTGGGGACCTCTCACCTGGTCCCCCTCCCACACACCCAGATGGAAAGCCCCATCATCCGTGGTCACACCTTTGAACACTGCCAGCGTGCAGGCATTTGTGACAAATCCTTTATAGTCTAGTAGATACTCTTAGATAGTCAGCTGTGATATGATCAAGCCCAGTGACTTCTGGCCAGACTACTTGGGTTCACAGCGCAGGTCTGTCACATACGCAAGTGTTCCAAGTACTTAACTCTTTTGTGTCTTAGCGTCTGTACTTGTAAAACTGATCATAAACTCCCTTGAGGGGTTGTTGAGAAGGCTAATGGCCTAATATGCATTTATGCATATGCATTTAGTATGCTAAGCAATGAAAATAATAACGGGCACATAATAAGCAATTATGATTACTATAGTTGGCATAAAAAAAAAAAAAACTTTGCTGGAGGGCCCCAGGAGTCATTAAAGCCCACAGAAAGCTGGCAACCTGATAGTAGTTTTTAATTGGGCCTTCCTCATATCCATCCCTCTTCTTCTGGGAATCAACCCCTGATTGGTCCAGGAAAGTTAATAGAAACTAAGCAAGGCCATTCCGATATTCTTCCTTAGAACTCTTCCAACTGGTAGAAAAGGGAGTGCCCTTCATCATCTCCCCCTCTTTTGGGTTTAGCTAGCAAGGTTATGAACCCAGAATGCCTTTGCTTATTCTCTCCTCCAAACAGAGAAGCTGGGCTGAGCAAATGAGCCTTATTTACAGAGCCTTGGCTGGAGCAGAGCCCCAAGTCTCTGAATCCAGTTGACCTGAGATCCAGATATCCAGCCCACTGGCTCACAATTTGATTACAGAAGTCATTAAATCAATTTCCCTCTCTGCTACTTGCAACTAGAATTTGTGCTTGAACATCAATTCAAGAGGGAAACATCTGAGCTTGTGGAGTTTTTTTAAAACATAAAACAACAAACAGTATTTGAAGCTTGATGGCAAACATGGGAGTCTTATCATTTATATTACTTTGCATTTAAAAAAAAGAATGTCAGTAAATGAATTGATGACATGGTCATTCCTGTTGTGAACTATTTAAAGAGATATAACCTAAGAGCCAACTTTTAAAGTTTATATCTTACGTTTTTAAGCTCTCCAGTGGTTGGAGTACATTTACATCAAGGTGTGCACACGCCAGTGTTACAGGGGCCAGGCAGGCAATTCACAGAGTGAGTAGACAGGTGGGTGTCAGACAAGAGGGAGTGATGGGGACTGGCAATGTGGCAAGTCCTTGACGCAACTAAGAGAAACCACCACACCCCAGCCCCAGCCCCGGCCCCAGCCCCAGCCTCGGCCCCGGCCCCAGCCCCAGCCCCGGCCCCGGCCCCAGCCCCAGCCCACTGTTTGTTTGTGAGATGGGCACACAAGGTTGCCAGGTCCTTCCATTTAATGAAATTATGGGCATTTAGAGTGTTTAATGCACGATCTTCTAAACTGTGAACATTGACTGTGAGTTTGATTTTTTTCAAATGACTATACAGAGCTGGAAAGATAGCTCAGTTTTACAATGCCTGTCTGGCAAATGTGAGGTTGTGAGTTCAATTCCCAGTACCAAAAAGGAAAGGAAAGGAAAATAAAATGACTGCTCATTAGATAAACAGCTGTTCCAGTTTGCCCAGTAGTAAGGGTTTCCTGAAATGCAGATTTTTTTCACTGCAAATCAGGGGGGCTTTGGTTCCTCTACATGCAGGCCAAATAGAGCTCCCTGGAAGCCTCTGGTTCTTTCAAATGCCCTCATTTCATCCATCAAGCAGGTAAGCAAAGTACACAAGGTCCCCACCCCACATACTGCTGCTGCAAACATGAGTGTGCATATATCACTGCTGTACGATGCTTTTAATTCTGTTGTGAATATACCACAAAATAATAATTTAGCCAGGCAAGTGCCATGGCTATTACAGAGACTCATATATCCCTACAAATATGGGACAGAGAATCTGTTGATTTTGTGGTTTCTCCATAGCTCTAAAATCTCATCTCTTTTAGGAGAATATGACTTCTGGGAACCCAGGGATTGAGAATTTTGGCTTTAATCTGTCTTTCACGGGAAAAAGAGGGCCCTTTCTTCCTTCTCTTTTCTTTCTTCCTGTCTTCTCTTTCCTTCCTTCCTTCCTTCCTTCCTTCCTTCCTTCCTTCCTTCCTTCCTTCCTTCCTTCCTTCCTTTCCTACAACACTGCAGACTGAACCTAGACAAGCACTCTACCACTGAGCTACACTCTCAGCCTAAGAAAGACGTCTTTTTAATCCTTCTGTTCCCTGCAGTGCATTGGAACTGGTCCATTTTTCTGAATGTGGAAACCCAAGACATAAAATGGAAAGGTGACTTCCTTGTCACACAGCATGTGGGTGGCAGTCTGGCCTCCAGAGTCCTGCTTGCTTGGTTCCTGTCTGTTCTATTAGAGAAGGCAAAGGGGAACAACAACCTGCTTCCTGCCTCCTGGGTGCAGGTCCCTTGGGACACTCCAGTAGACCTCCTAATTCCCCAGGAATCCCTCGGGGAAGGACTGAAATCTCCAGCTCTTGCCCTTTCCAGGCCACCACCCTGCCAATCCAGGCGTGCCAAGAGGGTGTTTGGAATTGCCAGGCTGTCATTGCACAAGGGGATGGGCGAGTGGCTCGGGATGGAGTGAAACAATGTGGGCCATGAGAGGCTTCCTCTGCATGCAGCTGGCCGGGCATGGGTGGCTCTGTGGGTGAGCTGCAGGGGGAGACAGGCCCACTCTGCACAGTCATTCTCTGGTGAGATGCTGCATGTTAAGTGAACTATAAACTTTTAAGAGCACATTCCATGCCTACTTATAAACATTAGGGATCATTCCCTTTGGAAAGCTGGTAGTAGTTGAAGGCAGCGGAGCATAGAGCCAGCCTCCACGGGCCCCTGCTAGGATTTCCTCCCAGCACAAGTCAGAATTCTTGTAAGGGAGCCAGAATCAGAAAGAAAATGAGATTTGTGTTTTATTAATCCTTATAGCCTCTAGCTGTAGGTGTCTTGGCCCCTTGGAAAGTAGTGGCAGGAAGTCAGTATCACAGCAGTTCCCATCAGGAAGGCCTTTTCGTTTGTTTTCAGATCCAAGTTCGAATCCCATCTCTGCCATTTACCTGCTGAGAAATGTGGAAAACCAGCCCATGAAGTTCATTTGCCCTTGGGAAAAGATTCCCTTTGGGAAAGAGGTTAACAAATCAGGTCACAGGGCTTTCCCAGCCCCAATACTGCAAACTGAATCCAGGGCCTTCACATTGAGCTACATCCTGGAGCCATTTTTAATTTTAAGACAGGATCTTGCTACATTGTCCAGGCTGGACTAAAATTTACAATCCTTTTGCCCCAGCCTCCTGTAGTGCTGGGATTACAGGCATGCGCCATCACGCCCAGGCACATAGCTATGGTAAGATGAAAGAGGACATAAAATGAAAACATTACCCTTCCCACCACTCAACAATTCCCTTGCGGTGCATTCACCCAGAAGGAATGAAGAGGTCTGTCTATACAAAAACCTGTTAGGTGAGGGTCCATAGCCCCTAAGACTGTACAATACTTAAACATCTCTTCTAATTTTTTTTTTATTCTTTTGGGAACAGGAATCCAACACAGGGCCTTGCACTTGCCAGGCATGTGCTGTGCTGTGAAGCCACATTCCCAACCCTCACAACCTTTAATTGATACACAGATTTAAAAAAACCCTGTGGCACATGAGTTTGAGGTCTGCTTGGGCTCTAAAATCCTGTCTCAAAAAAAAAAAAAAAAGACATTCTGAAAAAGGAAAAGCTGTAAGGATAGAAAAATATCAGCGATTCCTAGGGGTTGGGAGTGGCAGTAGAGAATGATCACAAAGGGATGTGAAAGAATGGGGGAGACTTAGATGGGTTCTGTACCTCAGCTGTGGCAATGGCAACAAGACTATATGTATTTGTCAGAATTGGTAGGATTGTCAAGTTAAAAAGAGTAAATTTTACTGTATGTAAGTTATGCCCCATTAAGCCTGACCTTTCAAATATGCAAAAACACAAGAGAGGCTGAGCTGGGGCCCCCCGGGAAAAAAATACCTACGTATAGATTCCTTTTCACTAAAGGCTAGTAGCATTGCATTCTTTCTCCAGCATTTTTACAGAAAGACTCAGTAACCTTTGTATAAATAGAAGGGTAGTGTGTATGTGCATGCGGGTGTGCGTGTTTGTTCCTTTATTTTATTTGTGGTTCTTGGGGTTGAACATAAGGCATTCTTTACACTAAACTACATCCCCAGCCCATTTTAAATTTTCTTTTTATTTTGAGACAGGGTCTTGCTAAATTGTCCAGGCTGAGGTCAAGCTTGCAATCCTCCTATCTCACTTCCCAGAATGCTGAGATGATCAGCAAATGCCAGCATGAATGAATTAGCTGACCTTTGAATTAACTCTGAAAAAATACGTAGGAGCCAGGCATGGTGACAGAAACCTACAGTACTAGCACTTGGGAAGCTGAGGCAGGAGGATCACCTAGAGTTCAAGGCTAGCCTGGGCTATTTAGTGAGTTCCAAGATCCTGGAATTCATATTAAGACCCTAACTCAGAGAGAGAGAAAGAGAGAGAGAGAGAGAGAGAGAGAGAGAGAGAGAGAGAGAGAGAGAGAGAGAGAGAGAGAAAGAGAGAAAGAAAGAGAGCGAGAGGCAAATAACAGCAGAGATGGGAGAACCTGGGATATGAACTGATAGAAAAAAGGCTTTAGTGTGTATGTTTAATATTTGTAGTTTTCAAATTTTGTGAATATAGCACCTATAAAAACAATGAATTACCTAAGTCATCAAAAATGTTGGAAAGAAAGGGATCTTCTTACTCCCCAGGCATGAGTGTGGGCTGATGGAATCCCCTAGGGCCTGGCATTCTAGTGGCAGCCCCAGCCTATGAGCATCTGTTTTCCTGGGTGCTGGCCCTGGCCCCTCTGTGGATGTCTGAGGGGACTGCAGTCTGGTTCCAAGTGAAACAGAACTGAGAATGCATTTGTTCCCCCAGGGATCTTTCTGCTATCTCAGTAGCAGATTTTTTTTTTTTTCTTTTTGATCTTTTTTTTTTTTGGCAGAATCGGGGATTGGACTCAGGACCTTATGGCTTGCCAGGCAAGCGCTTATTCTACTGAGCTATCTCCCCAGCTTCTTCTTCTTCTTTTTTTTTTTTTGAGATAGGGTCTCACTATGAGTTCAGGTTGGCCTTGAGTTCACTTTGTAGCCCAGGCTAGCCTCGAACTCATAACGATCCTCCTATTTCAGCCCCCTGAGTGCTGGGATTACAGGCATGCATCATCATGCGTGGTTTAGAAATTTCTTTTTGTCTTTCACCCTCCAATGGGAATAAAACTTAACCTTGAAAGGAGTGAAGATGGGCCTAAATTCAGACTTTATTGTAAATATCTGAAACCCGACTTTGTTCAGTGTTGGGATAGAATTCATGGCTTGTTCTGACATTATGTGTCTCCCAGGCAGAAGCTTGCACACTCTCGGCTCTTTCTCAGAGCCGTGCTTTGTTAGGGATAAGCAAATGAGGTCCTTGGATGGTGATGGAAACTTGGGAACACAAGTTTGTCACTTCCCAGGTTGGCTGGGGCAGACCTAGCTGTGACCTTGAGGGACCTCAGGGCCTGTTTTAGAGCTCAGGCCTGGATTTGAATCTCACCTTAGGTCCTTCCTGAGGAGGCTTGAGTCTCTATAACCTGTCTGCATCTCATTTCCTCCTCCTCACAGCTCCTCCAGCTGGGATGACCTCAGGGGGAGAGAAGAGTGTGTGGTTGACACAGGCAGCACTATGAACCACCCCCCTCGACATCTTCAGCACCTAGGAACCTTCCTTGCCTTAGCCACACATGTGGCTGTGGGGGAGGGGGGTGATAGAGAGGAGAAACCACATGGAACAATACCAAGAATGAAGAATGAAGTCAGGGCTGACTCACTGGTGACTCACTTCCTTGCCTGGGGATGTTGTGAGCAGCCGAGGAGCTGCCGAGGTGCGCACATCTCCTTACCCTCCATTCCATTTTTGTGCCGAGGGTCCAAGGATGACACCCCTGTGCCTTAGGGAGAGGGCAATGGAGGAGGGCATGGGACCTGCCCTTCGTACCTCGGCTCACGAGAAGTCATCTTTTATTAGAACACTTTTTATTCACAAAATAACAGTCCTCATAAGATGCAACCATTTGAAGATGAACAGTTTTGCCCTGGACTACAGAAGAGGGTCTAGATTCTGTTTGCTTTTTTGCAGATATCCCAGGGACACCTGCACCCCAAAGGGCATCAGGAAGGCACAGAGAGAGCTGGGGAGATGGCTCAGTGGAATAAGCACTTCCCTGGCAAGCGCAAGGGCCTGAGTTAAATCCCTGGTTCTGCCAAAAAAAAAAGTAAAGTTAAAAAAAAAAGAAGGCACAGAGAAGTGTAAAGATGCAGGGAAAGTCCCTTGTCATCTTATCGCTTTGACTCCATTGTAATGATGGGGTTGGTATTTTTCCACTCAATTTTTTTCTCTGCATTTTTTTTCATGTTACAGCCAAGTTTATAGTATGTATTTCAACACAGTGCAAAAGAAATACGTATGAGCCACAGATAGAATTTTAAATGTTTCAGTAGCCTCATTTAAGACAAGAGAAAACGAACAGGAGAAACTAACTGTAATAACCAATTTTATTTGATTCAACATATCCAAAGTATTGTCATTTATCACAGAACCAATATAAAAACGTTAATAAGCTATCTGTCTTACATGTGGACACATCCTGCGTGCGGGACCGGCTGCATACCAGGTGGTCAGCAGCAGTGCAGGGCTGGGGCCGGTGGCTGCTGGAGCTGGCTGCTGGACAGTTTCTACCTTGATTTCTTGTTTCTTTTGCTTAAATTGTTTCTAAAGTATTTCCTTATATCACAAAGAGAGAACCTCAAAGAGTTGCAATAAGCCAAGCATGATGGTACATTCCTACAATCCTAGCACTTCGGGAGGCTGAGATAGGAGACACTAGTTTGAGTCACTCTGGCAACTTAGTGACTTAGCAAGACCCTGTCTCAGAATAAAAAAAAAATAATAATAATAATCTTTTAAAAAAATTATTAAAGGCCAGTCAAATAGCTCAGCGAATTAAAGCACCTGCAAGCAGGCACAGGGGTCAGAGGGGTTCAATCCCTGGGCCTACCATGCTGGCCCTGCCCCCGGGGCATGCTGAGCTGGCAGTTGAGATTGGCTGGGCATGGTGGCATGCGGCTATAATCCCAGCTCTTGGGAGGCTATAAACAGATGGATCACCATGAGTCCGATCTAATAGTAAGACCCTGAACACCCTGTAGACTCTTCCCTAAAATACAAAAAATAAATTTATTTATTTATTTATTTATTTATTTGGTGCAGTGTCTTGCCATGTACCTGGACTTGTAGTGATCCTCCTGTCTCAACCTCCCCAGCACTGGGATTATAGGGGTGCGCCATCACCCTGGTTTCAGTGGTGGGCACAGCTTCTAGGACCACCACAGCATGCAGTACCAGGGTTGGAACCCAGGTCCTTGAGCTTGTCAGGCAGATGCTTAAACTGCCAAGCTATCTTCCCAGCCCCAGAGCATAAAATTTTTTAAAAGTTTTGGGCTCTGAGTTCAATCCCAGTGCTGGAAAAACAAAGTTGTACTAACATATATTTTACTATCTAATACCAAAGGTAACATATTTGTTTTTTAAAATTTATTTTATTTGTTTTTTTCCCCAAAGGTAACATATCTGGACTTTGTTGTGTTTTCTGTTGCGCTTCTCCCTACTCAATGTGGGCAGTCACTGTGTGCTGAGCCTCTCATATAATTACCTCTAGATGATTTTCTCAGCAGATACAGCTAACCAAAATTGGAGCATGCCATAGGTACTTCTTTAGAACTACTCTTTTCACTTAATGAGACATTATAAAAACAGGACATCAGTCATATTTGAGTGTCTCTGAATAAACGTGTTCCACAATAGTGGAAACTGAGGCTCCTCAACAGTAAAGTGATTTTGATTCTTGGGAAGTTGGGACGCAACCCAAATCCTCTGATTTTATTTCCAGAACCTTTCAGTTTCACTGCATGGTCTCCTGCAGGGAGGCAGACAGAGAAGCCGAGACAGGCGGGAGAAGCAATTTCCAAATTCACTTTTGGACTAGGTGGCTAGCTTAGTAAACTGGGACTTTCTCTACCCATAGTTTTGCCTAACAATCTCCGCAATCACCCACGTACATTGTTCCTGGGGCTGCCCTCCTTTCGTTGTTCTTGCCGTCTCCACATTCTCTAAGAATTCTGATAGTTTCAGTCAGGATTTTTCACTCTCCACAGTGTTGATATTTGACCCAGATAAAGCATTGTTCAGTGCATCCTAGGGTGTTTACCAGTGACCCAGCCCTCTGCCTGTGAGATGTCAGCAGCACCACTCCACAAATCCCATCCCAGGGCGCCATTTGCTAGTATCTTCAGACATTTAAGAGTCACCTGTGGTAAGTGTCATCTCGACCTGAGACCCACTGTTTTAATCATCAGATAGACCAGGCATAATGGCACACATCTGTAATCCCAGCGCTTGGGAAGCTGAGGCAGGAGGATCAGTGTAAATTTAAGGGCAGCCTAGCTTACATAGTTGAGTTCAAGGTCAGTCTAAACTTCATAGTGATACCAAAACATTATAAAAACATTTTGCAATGTATTAATTTATTGAATCTGTCCTGTTAATTTGTCTTGAAACTGTCTCATGGCTATTTGTTCTTCAATAAAAACATAAAACATAAAAAAAAAATAAACTTCATAATGAAACAAACAAACAAAATACAGCTTTTCTAACAGTGGAACACCAATCTCTGAAAAAACAAAACACAAAAGAGAGATATAAATGGACCATTTTGTAGTGAGAAATCTATGTATAGGTATATACAAAATAGGATAGATAGACAGTTACCTTCTATTAGTTCACTGACAACAAAGGTCTTTAATATTGTTTAGATAAGATATCTGCATCTTGTCCTCTGGTTAACTACTAAGACAATATGAAATATATTAATTATTATAACTGTCGTGATGTTTTGAAACTGTTGCATTGCTATTTTTTCTCATTAAAATGAATAAAAAATAAAAATATACTCAATTGTTTGCATAATCTTGCATATCTGTTAATCTGAGAAACAGCTTTGACAATAAGAATAAATAATATAACAACCAAAAAAAATCTCCCTTTTTCCTGGACATCTATGTCTTTCAGATACTGCTAGTCAGTCTATTATTTTCTTATAGCAAAAAGAACTAGACATAATCTTAGCAGTTACATCTTTGAATTACACATAAACAGATTGAAAATATATGTCTTAAGCTAGAGTAACAAATATTTCTGAGACAAAATAAAGATTTAACATTTGCATTATGTTGTTTTTTAGTGCAATTGACCACTTTAAAATTTTTAGATATTTAGTTTGTTTCAAACTTTCCATCTAAATAAATAAATAATACTATAACAGACATCTTTGTGCTATATTTCTCTTTATGCCTTTTTTAAAAAATAGGGAAAACTAGATTTATTTTTATGTTATTATTATTATTATTATTATTATTATTATTATTATTTTGTTTTTTTTGAGACTGGGCCTCACTATATAGGTCAAGCTAGCCTCAGACTTCTGGTCACCCTCCTGCCTTAGCCTCTCCAGTCCTCGGACCCCACAGCTATGCCACCACAGCCAGCACAAAAACTACTTTTCCAATCCAAAAGAACAAATAGGGGCTGGGGAGATGGCTCAGCAGAATAAGCGCTTCCCTGGCAAGTGCAAGGGTCTGAGTTCAATCCCTGATTCTGCCGTAAATAAATAAATAAATAAAATAAAGGTAAGAAAAGAAAGGCTGGATGTGGTGGCCCATGCCAGGAGTTCCAGGCTGAGGCAGGAGGTTGTCCTCAAATTTGGGAACAGTCTGAACTACATGATGAGACCCTGTCTCAAAAAAAAAAAAAAAAGAACAAATACTTTCACTCAGTCTTGCACCTGAAAACTCCTTTGATTCAGAAAACAATTCTCAGGGTGAGCAAGACCCTGTTCCAAATTTATTAAAAAAAGGAAAAGAAAAAGAAAACAGTTCTCCAACATAAACTAAATTAATCAAATTCATTAAACTTAGTTCATTAGACTTCTATTTTTATAAATATAAGTACGGTGTTTTTTTGGTATGTTCTATTTTTTGTGATGGAGTTTCTCTGTATAATTCAGCCAGCCTTGGACTCTATGTACTCCATGGGCTCAAACGTGAGATCCTCTTGCCTTAATTCCCCGGAGTGCTAGGATTACAAGCGGGCACCACCAATGCCAGTTTTAGAGATTAGTTTTATAGATATTAGCTTCGTAGACACTGCCTGGTACTCCAAGAGTTTAAACTTCAGTTTCCTCTCCCATTAGGTGACAATGATAATGCTATCAACTTCAAAGAGTTTTCTTTAAAGGATTAAGAGAGATAATCCACACAAAATTCCTGGCACATATTAAATACAATTAAAAAGTTAAACAGTTTAGTAAAATGTTAATGGAACAATTTAGGTGGTGGTTTTATGGCTAGCTCATATCCAACTATTTCAACTTATCCATGTTTGAAAATGTCACATAAAATGCTAGGAAAAGAAGACGTAAATGTTCTGTTAGTTGGTATTCATTAGAGAGGAAATGGCACAAATATTAGAGAAAGTCAGGTGTCACATAAACACATTATACCAGTCTCAAAATGTGGAATCTGAGCTGGTCCTGGGGCACGCCTACTATCACAGCTCTCTAGAAGGCTGAGGCAGAAGGACTGCAGGCTCGAGCCCAGACTGGGCAATTAAGCAACTTAGAAAGACCTGGCTCAAAATAAAAAATAAAAAGGGCTAGGATGTAGTTCAGTAAGAAGGCCCAGAGTTCATTCAATTCCCAATATTGGAAACAAACAAACAAACAAACAAAAAATCCCCAGTAGACTATGTACCTTGGATATCACATTGCGTTTACAGAAAAGTATGACAGAACTTGAATGCTGGAAAGGTCTGTTGGGTGTTGTTGCCTCATCTGGCCTCAGAATATAAACCACAAGATATGGATAGTATATGCTGTGAAAGTGATTTTTTTTTAATTTAGGAGATTAAAATATATGAGTTGTCTGCAAAGTTATTCTGAAACATTGGAACAAACACCTTGTTTTGGAGTGAGATATAGAGGTTGTGGTTTAGAATCTCTTCTCATCTGGTTTTTGGAAAGTGAAATTTGGGCAAGGCAGCTCTCTCTTCTGGACTCAGTTTCCTGGCCTGTAAAATGGGGACACTAAGGAGAATTTCCTGAGTTGTGTGCAGATGAAGCAAGAGCATAGAGATGCCTGAGGCACGGCTTGGCAGATGTGAAGCTAATACAGGCTGTAGATTCCTCCTTTCTAAGGGGCAATATTTGGTGTTTGTTTTGCCAGGGAATTATTCTGAGTGCTGCTCTGCTAATGGATCCAAAGGTGATTTTTCTTTTGGAAAGGTCACATAAAGCTCAAAATCCTGAGCTGCTTCTGAGCCAGCAGTGAAATTCTCAGCATATTGCTGTTCTGATTTCCTCCTGTTTGGAGCCCCTGCAAGTGATGACTGGCTTTGTGATTCCCTGAGATCCCTCTCAGAAATTTCACTTGAATCTTAGGCATGTGAAAAATTCTGTTCCTGGCAAGTGGAGTACATTGCTTTGTGAAGCAGAGCCAATGGCAATTGGTCGTGAAGCCTCTGCTGTTTCTTAAACTGAGGGAGGACTCCCAAGTTGCACCCATTTTGTGGATTTGCCATAATGTTTTATGGAATTCCACACCCTGTGTCTCTCGATAACACGTAGACACATTGACAGTTATTTGGAGGAAAGAGAACAAGGAGTTTGAAAATGTGGGGCTCAGGGGTGTGACCCAGTGGGAAAAGATTTTTTTTTAATGGCACTGGGGATCTAACCACAGTCCCTGCGCTTGCCTAAGCTTACCTAAGTAGGTACTTTAAACCGCTGAGCTATCTCACTGGCCCCCAGTGGGAAAAGATTTGACCATTAACTCACATGTGAGATTTTGGATTATCTCTCAGGCACCCCCAAAAATATTTCAAAATGACTATGTTCCAAATAACTGCAATTTTGAGTTTGATGTTTCCTTTGTCTGAATCTGTCTTCCTTGCCCATAAAAGAAATAAGACAATAGGAATCCCTCTGTCACAGTCCTGGCCCACTGTTTTTCTGGGAAGAAAAAAAATGACAATGTTATATTACAGTAGGATCCAAAGTTGCCTTTAAAACAGAATTTATAAAATACTAAAATATGTCAGGTGTGGTGATAGATGCCTGTAATCCCACTATTTAGAAGGCTGAGGCAGGAAGATTATTATGAATTCAAAGCCTGCACTATATAGCAAGACCTTGTCTCAAAAAAAAAAAAAAAAATTCCAAGTATTAAAATAGATGCCATAGCTCCAGTGGAGTCCCTTTTGGTCTCACTAAGGAAAAATAAAAAGTCAAAAATCTGATCGTATCTTCCAATGGGGACTCCTGGCTACTGAGGCCATTGGGGATGGGGTGTTTGGGAATCTAACAGATCTTTTCCATTTCTCTCCTCAAGTCTTCAGGAGATGAAGAGACAGATTTTGTTCAAATTCCTTGAGAAATAAGAAATATGGCAGGGATGTTGAGGCAGGATTGCTACGAGCTTAAGCCCAACCCACACTGTCAGAGTGAGAGGGGCAGGGGACAAGACTTTGTCTCAAAACAAAAGAGAAAACAAAACAAAACAAAAAACACTAAAAAAGTAGAAATGTGGCAATTCCTGATTCTCATTTCCCTGATTTTCAGACCGCAGATAAGGAAGATAGGACCTGTAGCCGGCCTCCTTTTCTTTTTTTTCTTTTTATTAGTTTGTTTAGTCTTAAATTCATGGCAGCCTGCCCTAGCTGTGCCTGTTGAGTGAGCTTTAGATAGCAGGATCTAAAATGGATAATTATGCACAAAATCCCAGCCTAGCAAGGCTGCAGGTGTTGCTCAGTAGCACAGTACAAAGCTTAACATGTTTAAGGACGTGGGTTCGACACCCAGCATAAAACAAAACACAAAAATAACCCCCCTCCAAAACAAAGCCTCCCCACCTACTTTGGCTCTTCTATATGAACCTGTTGTGTGATTTTCTTCCCATGAGATTATTGGCATGACCCTACTTATTAATTATGCCCATAACAAGTAAGTTCTAGCCATGTTTGGCTAAGAAGGAAAGTAATAGTGTCACATCCTCAGGGGAGAATTCCTCCTCTCTCCTTTAAAGATTAAGTCAGGCCCCTGGCAAGTGCTTTCAGTTTCTCATATCTCTTCAGTCTTCAGCATAATTATTATCCTTTAAATAATGTGCTATAATTTTAGTAGTCTCTGTCTTTCCTTGTGGCTCTCAGGTGGGACACTTTTTTCCCCTTGAAGTCAATTTGGTAATTTCTGAAGACATTTTTGTGGTGTAACATCCAGGGATGGTGGCATGGGTGTTATGGGCACTGGTAGGTAGCCCAAGGGTGCTGTTAAACACCTTCCTGAGATAGAAACAGCTCACCACAATAATAACCAAGCCCCAACGTCTGCAGCTTTCAGAATTTCTGCTGTAGATTATTAGTTCTATGAGGATAGGTTCTGTGTCTGCTCTGTCCACCGCTGACTCCAGCACTCACTCAGAGTTTACCACAGAAAAGGCATTTGGTGTATTGTTGAGAACTGGCTCCTGACTAATCTGTCACTTGAGAGAGGAAAGGCATCAGATGGAATTTGTTTCCCAAGGGCTGAACAAGGTTTAACACATAGTAAATAAATGAGTCAGAATCAATGAAGAATTTATGAACGAATGAATGAATGAATGAATGAATGAGTGAATGAATGAATGCATGAATGAATGAATGCTCCCAGCCATGCATGCACACAGTCATCTGTTCTCTCAACTATCCCTGACCTAAATGGGCCTTCACACTAGGAAACCTAGTGAACTCTGGCTTTGGTTTCACCACAACCACGCTAAGGGAGCTTGTGAACTTGGCATGCATTTTTCTAGACCAGCATTGTCTTTGGGCCTGCCTACAATTATGGAAATGTGTGTCTCAGGGCATGCATCTAGTAAGCACTTGAAACGCAGCTAATATAACTATTTTACTTCATTTAAATTTAAAGAGCTACTAAATTTAAATAGAAGCAAGCTGGCAGCTACTATACTGAACAGCACGGTTATAAAATTTTTACATGTAATATATATATTGTATCCATGTAAAAATAATACTGTATGAGTTTTTTATAAAGATACGCTTTCACAGATTCTACAACTTGGCTCTTTCACTTGTTGACAGTTGCCCATTTAGATTTTTTTTTGGGGGGGTAGGTTCAGCCTGCCTTGAGGGAATGGCGTGGCATGTGGTGCCAGGGATCCAACTGCAGTCTCCTACACCTGCTTAATCTTGCCTAAGCAGGTGCTTTAGACTGCTGGGCCAACTTGCTGACCCCTGCCCACTTAGATTTAGCTCATTGCATTTACCTGCTACATTGTGATTTTTGGAATGACAATTTTGTGTTTTATTAGCCATTCTCCTACTGATGGATATTTTCATCACTTCAAAAAAAATTTTAATGTATTTGGTACAGGGTCTAACTACATAGCTCAGACTCCTAGCAATCCTATTACTTTCAGCCTCCTCAGCTTTGGGATTATAGGTGTGCACCATCACACCCAGTCTTGTTGGCCAGCTCAGTGCTCCTGGGAAGTGGGGCTGGCAGGTGCTGGAGACCAGACCCTGGTCCCTGCGCTTGCCTAAGCAGGCACTTAGTCCATTCAGCTATTTCACCAGCTCACTATTTCAATTGTTTAAAATTTTTCTGTTAGGAACAATGATTCAGTGAAAATCTGTGCATGTCCCTTTAAGCTTCTCTGTATCTTTCAAGAGTGGTATTGCTTAATGTACATGTAAGTTTAATTTCATTATATTTGCCAATAGTGAGTCATAATTTTTTTAACCTTTAAATTGAAGAGAGACCCAGTGATTTCTTCTTCTTTCTTTCTTTTTAATCCAGTGATCTCTAATGTTTGTTTCCCTAGCACCAAAATCTAATCCTAGTGGAACAATAGAGGTGAGAGACAGACTCTGAGCTCTTGGCAGTGATCTAGTCTGTATACTGTGTGCAGTCAGATGCAGCGGAAACAGATAAGATCCAGGGTCATGTGTTCCCAGTTGTTCCAGCTCTGGGTCCCTGGGAAGAGAAAACTTCATAAAACACCAGATCAAATTTTCTTTTAATCCTCTAAGCAATGAAGTGGATAAAAGTTTTTGGCAGTGGAAAACTCCAATTATTCAATCACATTAAAATAAATCTGTCATTGGACTTGGAAACCCTAGCTTCTGTTGCTCAGATATCTACAAAAGTTAAAAAAGGGTCCATGCTAGGCAGAGGTTTTCTAACTTCCTGCATGTGACTGTGATTTAGAATCATTTTACCCACTCACACCTGCTGTTACCCAACGGTTCATATCAACGCAATGAGTGATAAAAGTAGACTGTAAAAGGAACCCTACCTAATTTCAGCAAATACCGCATTTCTGTTCCTTTTGAAAGTGTCAATTGTCTTGGGACAATAACCACAATTCAGTACTTCAGAATACACAATGTGGAGGCAAATATATGTCTATGCCTTAGAAATTAAAGCTACAATAGGCTGGACATCCTGCCCATGACTCATGGCCGCATGATTCCAACCTCATGCATGAGAAAGCTTTAACTCATTTCTCTGGGTGGGGACATTGGGAGGACAACCGGAGCATTTCCATCACCTCTTCATTGTTGTATTTGGTATTGGGCTGATCGTTGGTGAGAATGTGTATAGAGGTGCATCTGAGAGCTCAGCGCTGATGCTGCACTGACTTTACCTCCAGGTACTAGTATCGTTGACTAAAAGCAAAACTTTGTAACAAAATAAAATGCTTTTGTGTTTGCCCTCTCATTACAGATTTCCTTAATATGAAAACCGAAAGTTATGAAAACAAAAAAGCAGAAGGAAGAATAAAAGGATGATCACAATTACTATTTTGGTACAGTTCCTTCCCATTCTCCTTTCAGAAATTCTTTTATCTTTTGATTAATTTTTAAAACACAGCCAGGACCAGCAGCACAACATATGCCTGGAAGTACAAGGTCCTGAGTTCAATTCTTGATACCAAAAACAAAACAAAACACAGTCAGGTGTGCTAGTGTGTGCCTGTCATCCCAGAACTCGGGGAGGGGGGGGGAGGCTGAAGCAGGAGGATCACTATGAGTTCAATGCTAGCGGGAACTACATAGCAAGCCCCTGTCTCATAAAAAATAAATAAATAAAAAAGTAAAAAGGGCTGGGATGGCATATCAGTGGAAAGGCCCTGGGTTCAATCCCCACTATGGAAAAACCAAAAATAAGAAACCAAGCAATGGATGACACATACCAACT